>LJIJ01000340.1:0-136665 GCA_001718145.1 Orchesella cincta
TCATTCTGAGAACCCTTCTCCTTCTCACTTTGCTTTATGTCTTTGTATTTCAGCGACAGAGGAATAACACGTTCTACTATTTCCTTACTTCCATTTTTAGGTTTCCCCATGATTAATACGGCCCATGTTGGAGAGCTTTCACGGAAAACTTGTATGATCAATGTGTTTACTGGACGTAATTAGAACTAAAGAAGCTTTCTCTTCCTGGTTTGGTTTTAGGTTTCGTTAAGGAGTGACTATCGTTGTATCATGTAGCAAGACGATCATGAACATTGGCATACTAGCCAAATATATAGAACTCTGCTAGGTTATTTCCTTAGTCACCAATCAACCATCCACATATACAAGTTATTTAATCGTCTATATATTAATGGCTTACTATACATACCATCAGAACAGGATAGACTGTGGCTGTTTTTTACTATTCATATACAGTGGTATTATATACATAACATTTATAAACAATTTGATCACTCGAATTTTTTGTAAAGTTTTTTCGAAAAGGTAATTCTTCTATGGTACAATTCCGCATTCCCATGATCCCATCACATACATAAATATACTTAGGAGACAGCACATTAACTATTCAACAACAAATTTTCATTCTAGCACCATACCATATTATATCACACGTGAAATGCTACAATATAGTTGTTTTGATGAATAAACTGAATTGCATTGAATGCTGCCAAAATACCAGAAAACCAAAATGATGAATACGAATTTGTCCCTTAAATGCGTTTATGGTCAAATCCTTAACAGTTTATCTTAGAGCTTATAGTCATCTAATTAATGGTACCAAAAAATTGAAACTGAACAATAATCCGTTTTAGTGCATTGCTAATGTACTAGCGTGTATGTAAGTATGACGGACATTGCTATATGATTTTTTTTATAAAAAAGAAAATTCCTATATAGAGGTTATATTATATTATTTGCATGGTTTACGTGTAGAAAATTAATTGTCATTAATGAAATAAGCAGTACAAACAATGGCTTCTTTAGTGATTGCGTATGCTTTTAATGAATGTATAGGTGGCTTCTTTTCCCCAGTCCCAGATTCGTAAAGAGCCAGGCTGGATTGTAGTTATTAGCCCTCGGGTAGTCCTGTGTTCGTCTCAAGAACTTCAAAAGGTCCTTTCCTTTCTCATCATCCGGTTGAGCCTTTCCAACCATGCTCCTTTGACTTGGGATTGGTTTGCTTTCTGAAAATTACGGATTATTTTTAATCAGCTTTAATTCTAAATTCACTACGTAGTTTCAATGCATGCAGCAGCAAATCCTAATGAATAAAAGGAAACACTTGTTTGTTACCAAAATTGAATGATCTTGAGTCACGATTCGTCATGTTATCTTCATCTGCTACTTGTGAAAGTTTTGGTTCTGAGTTTGATGAATAGCCACGTCTCGTGGGCGTTGCGAACCTCTCCATATCAGCCACGTCTCCAGTTTCAAGATATCTGTCACTGTCCTCTTCTGCCTTTCCTCCATCTGTCGCTACATCTTCGTCGTCCGTTGAGTCATGTCCTTTCTGGTAAAGGGCTTCCATGTTCTCACGAAGATGTTGGAAAAATTTTGGAATATTTAGCGCTCCTGCACAAATTATTATGTTGTAAAAATGCTTCTTTCTTTTAATTAGTTTAAAAATATGTTCTTGAGATTTTATATTTTTGTCTTACGTGCTCCAATAATAGGGGTAAATGTAGGTTCATCAGTTTCAGGAAGTAGTTGGGGTTCCCACTTGCTACTGAACGCTTCCCAGCTGCCTGAGTCCTCATCACCATCATTGTCTGTTGAAGTGCTTTCAATTAGCTTTCTTACGTCGCCCTTCCCATATTTACTGGCAACTGGGTAAAGTGGTAATGACTTGGAAGCTGGATACTGACTCACAAGTAACTTGGTTGGGTAATGATCTTGGAGGCTGCTTGTTTGTCCACCGGAATGAAACTGGAGAATTTTATGCTGATATGATGGAGACTTGATCTTGCTGGTTTGTGGCAATGAATCGCTTGTAACATAATCTCCGTTGTAAACTATTCGAGGCTGAGGTTCACGAGATACTCGAACATGACTCAATACTGGTGGTTTCCCGTCACCTGAATATCATTGCATTTTTAAGTATTTTAAAAATAATAATTGCTTTTCTATTAAAATTATTCATAAAGACATGCAAGAAAACACTAGTAAAAACGCTAATATATTTGCAAGTAGCTCGGTGCCACTGCTTGCTTGACTAAATGGCTAAGCTAGAGGTAAAAACTTACCGAAATTAGCAAAGGTGCAGAAGATAATGTGATCGCCGAGAGTAAATTTTGTCAAAGTGCCTACATACACATGACAAAAAATTTCATGCAGTAAATATTTCAAAATCAAAAAGAGCAGGATTCACGCAAAATATTTTTCAAAAATATATGCTCCACAGGAACATAATGACATAATGTGCAGTGGTTAATGATTGGACTGAAATGCTAAAAATATTAGTAATGAAATAACAAAAGAGTTACCAGTTCCAGCTCTCAAAGCAGATCCTAAATGACACAAAGCCACGTTAGGAAAGAGGAAGAAGAACACACTCAAAGTCATTACTACAGACCACACACCGCACAAATGAGAATGCATGACTTTAGGCTGTTAAATTTTGTTTATTAAAACAAAAAATCTAATAAACCATTCAGGTAACGGATTTGCGATAATTTCTTCTGCAAAATTTGCATACAACTAATCAGACAGAGATGCTACACAATAGACACACCACCGTTCTCTCACAACAACTTCCCGTTGGTTGCCTCTCCTAACACATCTCTCGGAAGTGACCAAGGATGAAATGATGCTTGTTAGGTGTGAAACCCGGGGTGAATCGAGCAGGTGGTTGCTCTTGTTCTACCACTCGTTTAGTTTACAGTGAAATAAGTGCTGGGTGAGTGTGCACTGTGTACTATTCTCTTGATATTTATTCCTTCTGCCAAAACCACCATTCCAAAAAGCCTTTTGCGTTACAAACAATGCGCATTACATGTGTAGGTATATTACAAAAACATGTAGCTGCTGAGAAATCTTTGCTATCCATTCGTGGTGAAAGCCTCTAATTTGATTTAGGGAGAGAAGAAAGACCAGAGAAAGTAAAATCAAGCTTGTGTTTATATACAACACGGATAAATACAATACAATGCTGTTCTAACGTTCGTGGTACATAGATCACACCATGATTTTAGCGGACGGATGGCTGAGCGTAAAAGATCCTCCCCAACACCTACTACAACAGAGTCATAAATTGGTTACATCGTTTCATGTAAAAGCATAGAGGCATTTGTTCTTTTAGCCCTTCGCCCAATTTCTCTTTATCATGTTGCCTGCTGTGTCTCTTTTCTTTTCCCTGGGCGAGTTTAAGCCGACATCATAATGCGATCATTCTCATTATTTCATCAAAAGCAGAGTGGAACAATAAACGTGAATAAATATTACCTGTTCTCATTTTCCCTTTCCGCCTACAACAACAACCAGACCCACCACAAAACAGCTACTCACAACATTATATGAACGAATGGCTCTCTTCTCAATACCACGCAGAATGGTTGCACACAATAGGCGGTGAAACGATGAAAGCAGGAGAAAAAACGGGTGAGTATTAAATTCCGTGTACGGACAAGATGCGGAAGATCAGGTTTATAGGAATTTAGGGAGCTTGGGTTTGAATGGACCAACAAGGTTTTTGGCTTTTCTCCATATGATGTAATGTGAATGTTTCCAGTACTCTTTCACATGACTCCATGTCATCATCATCACTCTCCAGAATAGCTGGGGAAAGGCTCATGTATCATAACACTTATAACCTTATCCCTACGCGGAACCTTTTCTTGGAATGTGGGAACACCGAGAACACAAATGATTGTGGTTTTTATCACTTTATATTTTTGTTAGTGTTCGAATGAATAGCAGATGGAATCCTGGAATAGAATCATTGAATGTTTCAATAGTATCCTCATACCTTTTCCCGGAAATGCACAATTCTGCTTTCGAAGCTTTTGACATATTCTATTATCACTGATTTGAAAGCTTGAATAATAGACACCAGAATATTAAAGATTGTCACTTTTATGCAAAACCAACAAACCTTCAGTTTGAAAAATTACCTTTTACTCTTGTGCATAAAACAAAGAACTTCCGTATATGGTTTCTTGTTAAGTACAGTTCTACATAGAAAAAGGGCTAGATTTTATTCCTGGAATTACTTTTTATGTCATGAGCATGAATCACGAGAAGCATTGTTGTGTGAAATACATATTATTTAATAATAAATGGCTACCAAGATCCATCACCATTGCATACGCATCATTAACTGATTGCTTTTTGGTCGCAGATTCAATGAACCATTCATGCGTCATTTTTGGAAGATACACAGCCTATTGCGATCCAGCCAACCCGGCAGCAGTATCATGTTCCATAGCTTTTTTATGTGTCATGTAACTTTTGGTTATTGCTTCCGTCTTTTTGCATGATCATGGGAAATCATTTTGTGAGTTGTAAGCTAGGTTTATCCATGCCTTTTCTCGTGGCATTATAAAATTAGATATGACAGCTTTCGCTGTACGGATTCATAGGCATTAAAAATTTCCTGGAAACATTGTCGCATTCCAGTAACAATTCCATGATTTAATCTAATGAGATCAACGGGGGGCTGGCTACTAGCAATTCTACTGATTTCCTTCGTGTAAACTTTCTGAATTAGCTAATGAAAATACCATTTTGCAGAATAGCCAGTTTGGCATACAATAGATGTGAATGACGCGTGAAAAGTTCAGGGTATCATCCCACAAAGATTTTATATCTTAACCTAGTTCCAAATACATAATCATCACAAAAACCTACGCAAATCATAATCACGGCTACAGCCACAGGATAATGCACTTGCAAAAACTTTTATTTCTGTTGATTTTCTCCAATGTGCAAACCTCAAGTTGTTTTGTTTCTTACACTCAAAGGGATACGAGCATGTACTTTTGTAGAGTGGGTGGCTGAATTGTTATTTTGTTCCTCATAAAATTCCATCAAGTTAGGCATTGTTGGTAAATAATAATAAATGGCCAAAATGCTTTCAAGAATTTTAACGCATGTCTGCAGTTTCCTATTAGTGGAGTCGTATATAATGCTGTACAGAAAGTCATGGATAAAAAAGATGAGCAATAAGTACAAGAAAGCTTTCACGTATTTCATGGAATTTACTTGATATTTAATTGAACCCGCAGATTTAAACAAGGTATTTCAATTCATTTGTAAAGTGGCAGAGCAGAGCACACCAAAATATTATGCTTGCTAAGTCGGGTAAAAGTTGAATTTAAGAAATGCTTCAAGATTTAGAATGGAAACAGAATAAAATGCGTTTTGTTATTAGTGCTCAAAAGCACACTCTGGCTTTTTATATATTTTATCTTTTCGTCAAAATTTGTTTACTTCAAATTCCTTCTCGTTCGTTCCACACTTGAAGTGACAGCCATAACCGCACTCGGCTCGGCACTTTTACACTGGAATCCAACACGAGGTGAGCATGAAACACGTTATCAAAATTTAGGAGTACCATAATAAACCTGCCAAAGATTGCGAGGTCACACTGGAAACTCATGATGACTGCAGATAATCCTAATAGTGCTATAAACTTTCCGTCGTACACACATCAATAAAAAATGGATGCAAATGCTCAGAAATGTGACAAAAATACATGGCACTTGTTTACCACTATTCATGAGGAGAGCATTAACATTATGATAATATGTTGTATATGTTTCGCATTCACATCATTTAGTTAACATGGACTCGAACAGTTTTCTCATGCCCATGTTTATATTTAAAACGCATAATGTAAATGTATGAGCTAGCAAGAGCGATGATGTGTTAAATCATGACTTATAATCTGTTGAAAATAATAAAGAACCAAAAAAATCAGATTTTTGATATGACTTGACTTGTAATTTCGAGGGTGACAGGAGGTGATACTTTATGAAGACGTGTGTGATGAATCAATGAACACATAATTACTCTACATGTGATAACTTTCATCTTGGTTTACTTTGCTGATATTAACAACTTGTAAACTAATGTGAATGTACCTATATTATGTACAAGTACCTATATAACATGCATGTCCTACACAATGACAACAAATTTTTTGATACGTGGAGCATGGTTTTGAGTTTATATCTTGCTAATTACGTAGACAATATCGTGGGCCATGTTTTGATGTGAAGAGTTTAGGAAGAACAGTTACCACAAATCATTCCTTTAGTTAAGACGAAGTTGGAGCGGTGCAAGACGTAGTACCAAAATATTTCACTGGAAGTAAATACTAAATGCAATAACACTTGAACAAAAGACATTAGGCTTGAGTCATTATCGCTTCGTTGCAATCAAGCATTTTCATATGCTGGGCTCGTTTACAGATTTAATACTACGTAATATCTTTCTAAGATTAGTGCCAACATTTCCGTCAGCAATGTACTATATCAAGAAATAAATCTTTTCTTGAAGAAGGATTTTTGAAGGCATCTCCATATGCCTTACTTATTTCTGATGTTTGTCGTGAGTTTGTAGTCACAATCAAGTGCGTCTGTTAAAAACTGATATTTTTCATACAGTTTAAAATCATTAAACGGTAGAAACGAAGTTTGTAGTGTTAGAATACTGAGAATATTTGTAGAAAGGGAAATTGTAGAACTATACCATGAGTTTACCAAGGGATTCTCGAGACTCTCGAGATTTTCCAGCAGTCCCATCATCAAGCAATGGAGTTGAAGTACTTGCAAGAAACCTTTGTGATACTGGGTTCAAGTATAACTGGAACATTGAAGACTATTTGAAAGGTGTGGATCAAGAGATTGATGTGGATAGTCCAGTTTATGAGGTTTGCTTAAAAACAGGAGAATTATTAAACATCTTTTAAAGTCCAAGTCTTGGACTCCAAGATCTAAAGTCAGTTAGTCAGTCAGTCAAATCTTTACATTTATGTAATAAATATGTTCTTGAAGATTAATGTTAACGGCCTCCAAACAAAATGGTCCCTGGCCCTGAGGTATTGGATGGACGAAAATGGATTAAGACTAACAAACCCTGTCGTAATATGTCTGAATTTAGTTTCAGCAGTTGTAACATCGCCTGCAACCTCCTTGGTAGATTACCGGGAGCAGTTACAGGTTAGAATGACAATGAAATAATACCAATTTGCAATTTTTGAAAAATATGGGAAATGGCATAAATATGACAAAGTTTTATTCACGCTAAAAGGTTCGATATCAGTTCGGCATTTGGAATCCAGCAGTAAAGCAATATGAAGTTTGTCCCGTCGGCATCCACACAATTGAGGCAACTAGCGAACCCACAAAAACTTTAACAAGCATAGGGGCCCGAGATATAATAATTTTAGACAGGCACTTGTCTGGAAAAAGCATCGAAATATTTTGTAAAATCATGCTGGTAATTAAACAAACTAAATAAATACATTTTCGTTATAAATTAATTGAATTCAAGGTTTAAAAATATTATTGTCATTTATCCAGGTACGAGAAGAACTGGAGCAACATTCTCTAGCCCTTGACTTATGGACCAAGTTGAGATCTGGGGAGAACTGTGACGTTCACATCCACACAGCAGACGGAAGTCTTGTCCCAGCTCACAGAACCATTCTTATGTGCCGTTCTCCTGTTATTGATGGATTAATTGACAAAGAAGGTCATATCAAACTTGACATGTCTACACCACTCCTGACATCATTGCTTCAATACATTTACACTGATCGTGTTGACCCACTGGACTCTCCAGAAAAGTTGCTCAAATTCGCAGTACAACTGGAAATGCCTGGATTGAAGGTAATAAATAAAAAATAAATGGAGCAAATATTTTTTAAATGACTCACTTGAGTCAAAACAATTCATTCATTTGCTTCCAGTTTTCAATGTCATCAATACTTTTTATGGTTTCGTTTCAGAATATTTGTGAAAAAGCATTAATTGACTCAATTACGCCAAGAAATGTTGCGGCACTACTTCTTATTGCTGATACATTTGGTTGTGATCTGTTGAAGAAATCAGCACTAGGCTTTTGCGAAGAAAATTCCAGTCAAATAGTTAAAACTGTAGCATGGAAAGTCATGGAAGAAGTAAGTTTGATTTTTCACACAACACGAACAGATAGCCTACCAATACTTTGCTTAATTCAACGCTCATTTTATTTTGCAGGTTAACCCAAAACTCTTTGAAGAAGTTTGCCAAACACTGTAATGGAATGAGGAAGCTAGATTTAATGTTAAATCTACAACGTGTATCATCAAATTGACATTATTTATGTAAACGGAAATTCATTACTATATACTTATTAGTAAACACAACTATTTTGTACATAGAATAACGTAAAAAATTTAAACAGTTTACTAATGGTCTATCAGATCTGTCTAGGTTAGACCTAAGCGTTGCATTTCTAAACTTACGGTTTCCTGTATCATGAATGAGCTCTGCAGAGGCTTGAGCTGAACTGATGAAAAATAGCTCAAACTCAGCGTTTGTGAAGCACGTATAATAGCTGGAATTAAGACGATTAAACAAAAGTAGAACTGGTTGGATAATGTCAGCGTATTATGAATACGAAGAAATTTAATTAGTCTGGAATGAACTCTTTATGCGCTTGATAAATTAGTGCTTTTATTAAATAACTTAAAGAAAGGTAGCCTTTCCAGGTACACACGGCTTCAGAAACACCCACACAGCTATTATAACAAGAGGTCAAGCAAGGGAGGGTGAAGACAACATTGAAAATAATATAATGAATAAATAAGCTCTTATGGTTTGAAAACATTGAGTTGAGACGAAATCAGAGTTCATCATCTTGGTATTTTGATCTCAGCAAGGAGGTAGGCAGTTCGTTTGTTTCCAGATCATCCTGCTCCTGTTGCTTTCTTGTGGTTTCCCATTTGAACAGGGATTTGGCACATAATTGTTTGTACTCGCGACAACTTCCAGCTCTTCCTGCCTCCTCGGCCTTCAAATACTCTGGCATATGACTTTCTGCGTATGGAGACTGGCTCACGCTATAAAAAGTAAAAGTGCAAAATGATCAGAAAAGTTGATGGACACATTTACTACACTAGATTATGTTTTTCTTTACCTGAAAAACAAGGCAATCATCTCTCCCAACAGTCCATAACCTTCCTGCAGAGGAAACTCGTGAATTTCGCAAATTGCCCTGAGCATGCATCCTCTCCCCTCAAACCCAAAATTTGCCATCATGCTCTCAATGCTGGGAAGTAGCACTGCTCTTTCTCCACCGAGATGCTTTTCAGGTGGTGGAAGGGACATAATTGATCTCGGCTTTCTGTTGAGAGTCTTATGTTCACTTCCTGTACGTTTATTAATGGGAACGTATGTGTAGACTTTGGTTCCTCCGTCGTTTTTGAAACCTTTGTAATCCTCATCCTCAAACTTGGAAGGCGGCATCATAAGAGGTGGACCATGACCATGGGTATTATGTTCCGTTCCTTTTTCAGGCTTCTCCTCTTTTTTCTTATCACCTCCATAGTCCTTCGACTCAATTGGTCTCATCAGTGATCCAAAGGGATAAAATGGTGGTCTATCGAATGGGAATGGATCTGGGATCAGGCAGAGAATGGTTTCAACTAAATTTTCTTATAAAACGTGTATGGTTGAATAGAGCAGAAAACAACTTACGCATGTCATAGGTATATCCCATCTTGTCCAGGTTCAAATAGAGGTACCATGCAAACTGAAGATCCGAATTTAATCCTCCATTAAAAGCCTTCCTCCTGAAAGCGGGGACGGTCACTTTCGGTGCAACTGAAAGTAAGGTTCCAGCTGGAAACACAAGCTTTCCTTTGCGCATCCACAAGGCTCGGCTGGCAAACTGGTTGGCAAACTGACCTGCTCTCTTCATCAACTGTCCAGTAACATTTGCATTTAGGTGAGTAAAAGCGGTTTGGTTATCGGACATGGCTTCAACAAGCTTTCTTGCGTCAAAGGAGCTCACAGTAACCACACACAACGTGACAAACACCGCAACCACCACTCCAACCGGAGCCATCGTTTTCACAAGTAATTTAGACTTTTTCATGTTCGCAAAATTTAGTCAGAGTAATTTGAGATGTGAACTTTTCCACACCTCCGAAAGAACTGGCCGTTTGAGCAATTCATTCAATCAAAATATACATGTTCGTTACCAAAAAGTGCTTACGTAAAAAGTTTCTACTGACATAGAAATAGAAACACTGACCAGATCACCATCATCAACTTATTACTAGCCGGTTACTTCAGAAAGAAAAAGTTTTTACTTGCTAAATGCCAGTCGGAGCAGGTCTAGGCACATAAAAACATCATGATAAGCTAATGACCTTGCCTGATTTTTTGTCTACAAATCAAATATGTGCCTACTTGGGTAGCATGAAACTCGTAATCATCATTTTCATAACATAATATGAGATCCCAATCAAACTTTTTATATGTAATTTTGTACTCGTCTTTTTTTTCAAATTAAAGTACCTTTGAGGAATGCAAAATGAAAATTTTGTGCATTATTGATTATGGCTTATGGTTGTGTTAATAAGCAGAATCAACTATACAAATTAGAGATGCGTATCGAGTATATTTTCATAGAAAAAAAGTCAACCTGTCAAAAATTGCAAAAGAGCCATGAGCCTTGCCATCAGCGGAAGCCAAAATGTGTGACATATGAAAACAAGATACACGTTTCACTCACTGATGCCAGTAAGTTGGGCTTTCTTTGTATGATGATGAGAAGATGTGATATAAATGTGCATTTTATGAGCTAAATGTACTCTTACATTAAGGTAATTTGAGCCAGAGCTAGTAGTATGCCAACTTATTACGCGTTCTCGTAGATATATAATAGCATCTTCCCCAATCAACGTGTTTGTAGTTTGTATCATCCTTTTTGATGGTGAGATACTTAAAGAGGAGCAAAAGAAAAGTGGCCTATCAATCTGCCATACCATACCGGTTTCACAAATATTGGGAGTGTACACTTTAAATGATGATGGTAATCAGTAACAAGTTGGGTTGACTTTTGGCTACAAAACTTTTAATTTGTTAGTGAAGAAAAAGGAAACAAAATTGCATGCCAATTTACACACTGCCGTCAACAATATATGCACTTTTGTAGTCATTTTTCGCACAAAGGGAGATCATGAACTTGACTTACTAGGAATTGAAGCATCTTTTCATTCACTGCACTTTGCTTTGTTGATGAAGACTATAATACAATGTATCGGCAATTGTCTATGCCGGTTATCAACTTGTTTGTACCCGATAGATATAGCTTTGTAGAATCGAAGCTTGCGAAGTGACAAGGATGATAAATGAATGTACTTGAGTATAAAAGTTTCATAAATTCTCGTTATGGATAGAAAAAGTTAAAAAAGAATTAGGCAGTAATCGCTTTCACTTTCATTCATATCATGTAAAATGCAAATTATGATCTGATATAATATTATTTTAAAATTCGTTTTGCTGAATGAAATTGAGTAATAGATTAAATGAAACTTACGGATGAATTGAATCCTCACAAAATTTTATGTAATTACGTTACAGAAATGTCAGAAATGAAAGTACCTATTTTGAAGTAAAAAGTGAATATGGACATTTTTTGTAAAATCTGCTACAGTCTCCATATTTCCCAGCTTTCTCCGCACTAAGGTACCCTGGAAGATGGGATTTTGCAAAAATCGATTCGCTGACACTGTTTGTAATCAGTCGTTCATATCAAATTAGCTGACTCATACAGATATACATACTTGTTACGCGTAAAATAAGATTACCTGAATAACATCGTTAAAAATTCTCCCAGCATCCCAAATCCATTTTTCAATGGAACTTCATGAACTTCGCACACCGTTCTCTGAAGACATGCTCTCCCGTCAATTCCAAATGAGCTGAGAAGTCTCTCAAGATGTGGAAACAAAGTGGCTCGCTCGCCCCCTGGGGTATGATGAGGAAGAGACATTATTGGAATACTTCGACCACATCCACCATTTCTAAATTTATTTTTCCGATGACAATATCCGTTTCTTCGACTGGCTTCCATGGTTGAAGTGCTCGTCATATTTGGAAACAGAGATGATATATCCAATGGCCACGCATTGTCATCAGATGTCCAGCCTAAACCTTGAAAAAGGACTTTGAAAAACCATAATATTATGATTTAACACTTTTTTATATTTTGTGAAAAAAGTGGTAATACTTTTAAATGTTTGCTTTTTTTCGTACTAAAAAATGTTAACGTAATTTGCAAATTCTCAAAAGCGACCCATGTTGAAGACTGTTTAAACATGGGAAACGCAAGCATCGGTGTAATACTCAGCGAAGTATCCGGTGGAAATATAACTTGTCGTTTTTTGTTCAGCCAGAGCATTCTCCTTGTTCTACCTTTCTGAAGAACGTGCGACTCGGTGTCGTCGTTTTCATTACTGTTGAAACTGTAACAGGAAACGATAGCAGACAAAGTAAAAATGAATAAAGTAATGTATAAGTTGAAAATTTTCATTTTTAAAAAAGAAAGAAAGGAAAACAGCTTTGATCAGCTACTGAGAAATCTTCGTGTGTGGCTACCTTAAGTTAATATTGTTTATGGTAGGTAATAGGTTGTAAGTGTTTGCTACATGTGAAATTTACTGCAATACACGTCAATTTGTAGCAATTAGCCATTTTTAAGTGGAAGTGACTATGCGGAAAAATCATTATACACGAGCTTGGAAATTCACGAAATAACGTAGTCCTAAAAAGCAAGGTACCCAGTCAAAGATTATTTTCTGTCCAATTACACTCAATTTTGGTTTTGAAATGTGAGGTAGGAGTAGGATCATGTTTCATTACTGTTTATGCGAGTCATCCTGTCTGAATGTCTGGTGCTTATATTGACACAACATTTATGATAGTAGTTAAATGCATTTACATACAAACTATGCGCGGTTGCTCATCCGATCCATAAATTGATTCAAAACATGCAGCCCCAGACAATTAAGATTAATTTATACGTTGCTATTCTTGGTTGGTCTAATGGAAGTAGATTCGCACAGATTTTAAATAATTAAAAATCTTCAAGAAATTGCGAATACCATTACCTCATATTCAATTAGTGTGGCCAAATTAGCTTAAGCGTTATTGTCGTTTCTGCACCACCAGGAATATTTATTTCGTCACTTCTGCCATCTTCCTTAAGGATGCGATTATGTACATGGCATTAATTAGCATTACCTGTGCCTGTGCAGTAGTTGGAAAAGAGGATTACGCCGAGTCAACGCAGAATACCTAAAAGCTGATGTGATGACAATACAAAATGCTTAATGCGTTTAAGTTATAATGTAACATGCTAGTGCGTTGCAAGTCAGAGTCTCATGGAATCATCTTTTGGTCTTGTCAATCATCGACAGTCAAGTATAGCATGCAACATACAGTATGAGCTTACAATAGTAACATTCCTTTTCCAGTCATATATATGCAAATGTAGTAGAATGACCAACCAAAACTTCTGCGCTTCTAAACAATGTTGGTTGGTTTGGTATTTGATTTTTGTTGAGTTGAAATTTTACTTTTAGAGCTTCTCAACAGCAGTAAAAAACATCACGTGCAGGTTTCTTACAGTCAACCTGTCAGACTACTTTGCTGGTTTCATAAACCCTTATCTACAGCATTCATTTATATACCTTCTGCCTAGTTGTTATTGAATTACACTGCAATGGCCAGAAGAATACGATCCAAACAATGCAATGCAGTTTGTGTTTAGCTGTAGCTACAATCCACTGCATATATTACATATATATTATAGACTCCAGACCAGAATTCTTTTCATATTAATTCTAATACTTGTGAACTAAATTATAATATGGTATAGAACTGGAAATCTGACTGTGATAAATGCCTCGTGTGTGCAAAAGTCACAACTGAAAACATGCTTCTAAACCTGATATCTTATGTAACAATACAAAAAAACTGAAGTGATGTAACATGTAGAGAAGTGGTCATGTCAAGACTGCTGGGCTGGAGGAAACGAATGAAATACTTTATCTTATAAGCCTACGAAGCTAATAATGATGGGACTGATGGGAATAGCAATATAATATTTATTGTACGCTGCTTTATATAATGAGTATTGTTGATTTTGTGCACACTGTGTCTCCTCGCTTTTTGTTTTTGGCTGTGCTTGTTCTTATGCATGTGTATCAATCGGATTAATTTACATTTTGTCATTCATCTGGCTAAAATGTAATGTGAGGATCAAAGTATATTTAGTATACGACGAGTGTGTGTGTACAGCATCACTTGGAATGAAAGCGGAATAAATGAGCAAGGTGCAAGTGTAATGAATGCTTATTAAAATCTGACAAAAATCTGATCGGAAGAAAATGGATAACCGTGGTGGAGGAGCGAGTAGAACCCCGCGTGGCAAGAAACAAAGGGGTTCCCCTCGAGGAAGGGGACAGGGACAAGGTATTTTACAATCCTATAAATTTTCTATCCCAAAATAAAATATATAAATGGAGACGCACTTGAATGCTATGAGAAAAGTATATCTAAAACAGAATACAGTATCAAATTGTTAACCAGAAAAGGTATGAGTAGTATAAAGTCTGTACTTCCTTCATTAAACCAAAGCGGTAACAAGCCATATTGATGACAGTCTTCCTGTAGATTTAGGTTGTTCGACTAAGCTCTTTGTTTTGTTTCCAACATGTAAATCTCGAATGAGTCATTGAAGTGTTATGGCACGAGCTGTTGCTGTTCTATATTCAGACCTGCATTTACAATTGAATATTACTATTTGTCATGTGCTATTGAACTTCAATTTAATCAACTGATTTGATTAGCACACTATCATTCATTCACCTCCTTACCAAAGACCCAAAAACATTTAGTTTCATATCATAATATGTATTTTATGTAGACTCGCCATCATCACGAGCACAACAAACGTCATCATTTTCTCCAGCAGCACAACAGTCCCCGACTGTAACTTCTTCGGCTGCATCGTCTTTATCCACACCTCCAGATCGTGGAAATCGTGATGAAGAGACAAAGGTCAGCACCAAGCAGCAGACACCACAGCCACCATCCCCTAAAACATCGACAGTAGCGACACTAACAAACCCCACTGAAAGTGTTCCTGCAACTACAACTCCTTCACAAGAGAAAACTGAGGTAAAAAAATCGGCAGCTAAAATGGAATCTACGGATGCACCACCTCCAAAAGCAGATAAACCTGCAGAAAAAGTTCAACTCGAAAAGTCCCAACAAGACCAACCTGATAAAAAAGATGAGGGTAAAGCAGTGCCTGATACTTTGGAAGCAAGTAAACCAATAGAAAAGTCGGAGGATGCTCAGCCACAATCAAAGAAGGTTCCTGAAGAACCAAAAAAATCTACCGAGAAAGAGCCGGAACTTCCTGAGAGACCACAACCAAAAGCAGATAAGCCATCTGAAACGATAGAATCAAAGGTGGAAGAAGCCCTTGGTAAAGCTCAGCCACGACCCACTGCCAAAACTCTTGTAGTGTCGCCACCAAAAGATGCTGAAAGACTCACAGATGCCCCGCTATCAGTAGACATTGAACCTAGTACATCGACCTCAGGAAGTGAACGAAGGCCTTCCAGTGCTACTTCACCGGGTTTTGCATACGCTTTAAGCACCCCACTCGGAAAGCCAGGTTATATTGGAGGTGTGGGCTTATCAACTGAAGAAGGTGAAACTTTAACTAGGGGATTGGAAAGGCGTGAGAGCGCAATAGCAGCAGTTGGAACTGCAGTTAAGGGATTCACAAAGAGACAGTGGGCGTTGCTAATGATGTTTGGATTAATTGATTTACTTTCCTCCATAACGATCGCACTTCAGGCACCATTCTACCCTGCAGAGGTAACTCAAGTTTAAACAACTAACATAAACGTAACCTTTATTCAAGCGTCCGTGTAAAACTAAAAGTTTTTGTGTTTTCGTCATTTTTCAGGCTGAGAAAAAAGGTGCCACTGCAACAGAATATGGGATCGTTTTCGGAATATTTGAATTTACTGTATTCTTAACTCCTATATGGAATATAGATGAACAAACTCGGACCAAAAACAGTTTTCACTGTTGGAATTTTTGTATCTTCATTTGCAGTAATATGTTTTGGGTAAGCTCTACTTCAAAATATTATGCAATTTTGAAGGAAATTAAGTTACACAACTGCTACAATGATTTGTGTCACGAAATTTCTAGATTTCTAGATAGAATCGATGACCATACGTGGTTTATCACTTTGTGTTTCATATGCCGAATTTTTGAAGCAGTGGGATGTGCTGGGTTCTTCACCGCTACGTTTACAATCATAGCTTGTGAGTTCCCGGAATCTGTCGCCACAACCTTTGTAAGTATTTTGTTTAAAATTACGCGTCCAATCTAGAATAAAATTATGATATAATAATAAAATGAGAATCTGTTGCAGGCATCTTTGGAAACCTTTTTTGGACTGGGAATGATCATAGGTAATAATGGGGATATTTTAAAAAAACTGTTTCCATTTGTGTCACCACAATTGGTATCATGACATGTATGTATTGTATGAGGGGCGACTTGACTCATATGACACAGACAAGCTGAAATTTATCAAATCACTAAATATTATGTGCTACCGGTCTTGACCCTCAGATATCAGATAGTATTCACACTAACCTGCAATACAATACCCGTTAAAAGCAAGCAAGATAACGAGATGTGAAAGGTTTCCTTTGACTTTAAACTGGTGACACAAGCTAAACTGTATTGTACGAGTCAGTGACACAACACAAACACAGTGTGTCGACATATTTAATTTCTGACACGCATGCCTGGTATTTTGCTGGAAAAGACCACAAATTTTAACATAACTTCCAAATTAACAACTAAATAAATGATCTGAATAATTTGTCGGAAATAGGGCCAACTGTAGGTGGTCTGCTTTTTGGGATTGGGGGCTTTCCTCTGCCATTCTTTGTGGTAGGAGGTTGCCTACTAGTCACTGGATTCTTGAGTTCGTTTCTTATGCCGAAAATTGACAAAGTCAGAGATGAAGATGGAAATGAGCAGGTGGGCTATGGAGTATGGACCGTGTTGAAAATTCCATCCGTGGCATTAGCAGCTATTGGTGTTGCAACTACTTCGTTGACTTTGGGCTACGTGAGTGCAATCTTGGAGCCACATATTCGAAGTGTAAGTTTACCACATAGCCCCCTTTGAGTATTTTCAGCAATGCATGAATAAATGCATGAAATTAGTACAATTCTTTAAAAAATTCTTTAAATTTTAGTTTGGTTTAACTCCACTACAAACCGGGTTGGTATTCATCGTGAATGGAGGTGTGTATGCGTTGATGGCACCGATTTTTGGCTACCTTTGTGACTGGATTAGCAGACCCGTTTATTTAATGATAATCGGAAACGTCTTAATTTTCATTTCATTCTTGCTTATTGGCCCCGCCTCCTTTATTCCATTTGACACGTAAGAATACAACCTCAGATATAAATGTTTATGTACTTGAATTTTATAGTAAAACTTTAATTTGAACATTTTGTTTTGAACTAGGATTCTATGGGTCACGATTATAGGCTTAGCTATTCAAGGTAGAGAGTAATTCATGTGTCATTGAAATGAGTATTTAATTTCATGTTCTATTCATTTATTGTTATTTTTGTCATTCATTCGCGAAAAAGGTGTCGGATTTGGATGTGGACTTGTAGCTGGGTTTATTGTTGGTCTTAAAGATTCAATGTATGCAATTTTATGCAACGTTTTAAAATCTGATTCTTATACGTGTCTGACGAATGCAATTTAACATGGACGAATTATTAAATTTTAGGGCATATGGACTTCCTGACAACATGGCTACTTACGGCGTTGCCTCCGGACTTTGGTAAGATTATGCTTTTCAGAAAACTGTTATTCTAAACGGATTTTGCAAATGATTGAATATTTGTAAATTCCTTAGGACATCTGCAATTTCGTTTGGCGCATTCGTGGGGCCGTCGGTCGCTGGGTTGGTTTAATTTTGTTATTGGCACATTATTTTATCCGTCAAGTTGCTGAATAGTCCTCAATGAAAATTTCGATAATGTATTTTCAGAGTGTTGTATGACACCGTTGGATTTAGGGATGGCTCATATTTAATTTTGGGTATAACTTTTGCAATGGGCACCATTCTCTCGATCCACACATTTGCCACTCGTTCCAGAGCTTCAGCATCCGACTCTGAAGCACAACCACTTTTAAGGCCTATTTCACCCTTGACGAGTAAGAAAGAAGTAGCAGCAGCCGACCCTAAACCGTCGTCGTACGGCTCAACTTCTGCTGGAAGTAGTAGTGGTACAGGAGGTGACGTGCCTGTTTAATTTACAAATGGTATCTCTGGTATTCGTTTGCACACCCCGGTTAACAAACAACCCGCGTGCCAATAATTGATATGACATTACAGGGTATCTTAAGATATGCGATTAAAATCTCCAGATAATAATTGTTTGTAATTTGATATGCTCTATAATATAATACTTATAACAACAAATCTTGTTCGAGCTTCCGTTACTGAATAAAAGATTTTACTATTTCAAATACTCCAGTTTTGCCAAATCTTAATATATTAAGAAAAATCAGCATATTAAATGCAACTATCATCTTGAATGCTTATAATATTCTAAGAAGAGGAGACTGGGGATGTAGTTGGCTCTTCCTCATCTGTCGCTTGCAGCTGTGGCTTGGGCTCGGATTTTTTTTCATCCTCTAAAGAATCTCCTTTCTTTTTGTAAGTATGCACTGGAACTAGAACATCAGCACTGTGATCATTAATATCAACAGATTTGTTAACCAGCAATTCCTCTGTGATTTTGTCAATGCTTTTAGTCCATCTTTTTTCTATCAATAATTATGCATTGAAACATTAATTAACTTTGTAACGTGTAAAGTTTTTACTTTAATATTGCATGCGTACCGATAAAACCCCAAAATATGCCTGATTTTCCAATTTTAGATCCTATAATGTAGCTAAACACCCACAGACCATGGGCAGTCATAACGAGCAAGTAAAACAGAGTCCATCCAAAGAAGAAATTGAGAAGAAGTCCAAAATACAACTCCATTTCTGAGAGTCCCCGATAATACACAATGATTGGAAGTGTCACCCCGACAAGTAGTAAGGAGAAAATTGTTGCAACGTTTGCTGAGCGCTTGTTGATATCCCTGAAGGTTAATGGACATCCATGCATACTGAACTCATCGTGAGCATTTTCCAGTTCGCTAACAACCGACTCCCCCAAGCGGATGAAGCGTCCCTTGGTTCGAATCACAGCCTGTTTTAGAAATTCCATATTTTTGTTTTCCCTTTAAATTTAAAAACTGTGACTGACAGAAATGGTCCCGACATACATAAATTAAAGGAATCGAGGATGATTACAAAAGCATTTTGACTTGCGGACAATTGAAATCAGGCTGAAATAACGAAATCTTGAGTGAAAAACTTCGTTATGAACTTGAATGGTTTCTGCATCCTTTTGATCTCCATGATGACTTTGGAAATGGTGTGGTATGGCATGGTTCTTTTAGTGTGGGAGTGAAAGGCACATGCAATAGCTGCCGGTTATTATGTGGAAATCAAATACATCAGTTCCACGCTCGAGTATGTCTATAAATATATAGCCCAACAATTAACCAATATGTATATACATGCTACCACGACTTTGATTATGCAATCCAAGTGATATCTAAAATGTTACGTAAGTCGGGAAATTTTGCGTGTTACCATTTTCCAAATGTGAAATATGAATGTTGGAATTATTAGCATTCTTTATAACAACTGACAGATGAACAGGTTTTCCTAACTAACATTTAACATCTTTTGAGGTAGATAAACTTCGCAATACGAACTTTCTTCGTCTTGTAAAAAGCATTATTTCAGGGGTTAATGTGATGGAAATGTCATTAAGATAACGATGTGCCAAAGGTGAATTGCAATAGGCAAATATTCTTATTACGTCGGATTTAGGTAGCGTGAACGGGAAACATTTTTCTTTTCACTTAAACGTACGCGATATAATTTCCAACATAGTTTGTTTGAGGTGCTAGCATATATTTTGTGTCATGTCAAATCCAACCACAGCGCAAAATGTGGCTATGATGTCAGGATTAAGGTACATTCAACATCAATGAATTGGTAAGCCGCAGAGACAAAGCATTCAATCCGCCACTCAATTAACATTTACGTACTTATGATTTTTTATAAATAAAAAATGGAATATTAGTTATCATTTAAGCTAAAAGGTTTTATATTCCAATGTGCACAATTTGCGTGTACATGTTTTGATTGACCTTGTACTATTAAATGGCATATCCAATCATTAATATGTCAATATTTATCCTATACTGGTGCCCGGCACCCTAGAGCCATATCAGCAATTAAAAGATTGCGTTAGCGAATTTGGTCACTGCACTTTCAAACTTTAAGTTTTACATAATGTACCAGCTGCGCTTTAAACATTTAAGTGTTAAACTTTTAATTTTAAACATATTTCAAAGGAAAATAGTTCGAAGTTAATGAATTTATTGTAATTTTGATGTTAAGTTGGACCAATAATTTCAGTGGAAATTCCATTCATATATAACTTTTTGAATACAATCAAAAGTATTACAAGACCAGATTCCATCGAAGAAGACGTTTTAAAAGAAATGGTGATGTGATGACGCTTTACACAGTGATAACAACATCCGATAAAAGGAAGAGTGCTGTTCTGCCGACAGTACAAAAATCTAGGTTATCATGTATTTACATCACATGGAAGCTACATGTATGTGTAGCCGACATCGATGATATTAGCGACCAATTGATTGATCCTTTGATGAGAATACAAAAATGTCAGGCTTCAGGCTACAAGGTCTAATTTGACAGAAATCATTAAATCATAATTTGGTACAACTATTATTCGTCCTCTCTATTTTATCAATATTCAATAAATTGACATAAGAAATTGCATCCTTGAACCAGTGATCGAAAATGGAGCTGCGCTTGCTCATCATTATTGGTACATGTCAGGTCATAAAGACGGCTGTGTTTGAGACGAATTTCGTAAGAAAATCATTCAAAACAACTTTTGGAATCAACGCAAGTTCCTTTTTCTCCAGCATTGTAGTTCATATATATTATCATATTTTTATAGAACGTGTCCGCCTACTGCACAGCTTGAAAGTAAGAGAGAGCTAATTTAATTAGGTATATGAATGCATACAGTTTACAATGCACTCTGAGTTTTTCCAGTCATCATCAGCCAACATAATTGTGTTGATGGAAAGGATGAGCCGCAAAAACACTTGCGGTGCGGTAGCCGTCTTGATGATTATAATTTACAAGTGAACTGACGATGAGCGAAGATAACCAAAGAAAAAATTGAGTCAAGGTATTCCTAGGTCATTCAAATTAAAGAAACAAAGCGATCTTGCAACCAACTTGGTTGGAATATTGTATGAAAAAAGACGAGTCTTTCTGTAAATTTTTATGTGCTGACTTTGGTTCCAGTCTTTGGTTCCTTTTGCTACGTTACTTCAAATGGTACTCTGATTATCCTACCATGAGAATAAAACATATATAATATTATACGCCATATGCCGGTACAACATGCTTTATATTCACACTCTGCTGAATCAAGTTTGCAAAAAGTAGCAAAACGTGATTAGGCTATATACACATGTCGATAATGAATTTTATGAAATAGTAATCTAAATGAGTACGCTGTAAACATCTATAGTAAATACTTTTCTTTCCAGTTCCAGTACATTTCTGCATATTACATTCTTGTGTCACAGTCGTAGTGTCTTGTAATCGTAATCAAGCACAAGCAAACGGATCATACTTAGGTAGGTATAAGACATTCCAAGTATTTGTCCATACTCTTATCCTAACTTGTCACTTGTCACGATGTTCAATATAAACTAAAATATTACCTAAAATACCTGTTTTGGTAAGTAATTTTCTTCTGTAGTCAGGTCACTTTCATTTGGATCAGAGTCAAGACTTAAAAACCAATTGAGAGCTCAAACTTGTCTCTCAGATTGATAAGAAGGTGATGTGTAATAGAAAATTTTGATGAAGATAGGTCGTGCGCTTTATAAATGCTTCGTATTTGGGTCTTATTAGTACGTATGAAAAACTGTAAATATTTTGAATGTAAAAGTCTTAAATGTTTTCATTTCCCACTCGGCTTTAGAGAATATATTAAACATCCGCATTGTAAAACTAGATATCACTGGCATAAACAGCAACTAAAAGTTGGAAGCTTATGGATCCTCAACTCTGAAGAAATCAATTTTGAAGTGACAGTTTAAGTACGTAATATCGAATGGGATGAAAATACATACCCAGTCCATTCAAAAATTATTTACATGAAGCTATTGATACTGATGAAAAACCTTTTTAGGTTTACAACTTCAATAAAATTCTTACAAGTTCAGGTCAGGTCTTGATCTAGAAACGTGTGGAATATCCACTGAGCATTATAATTCATAAGAAGCATAAACCTACAGTCACTCGGTCCATTTTGTTTACCTATTTCATATTTAAGAACTCTCTGACTTACTCTTAATTTTAAATTTAACTCAAGAATAGATAAGTTAATCGCAATCATTTAATGACGATGATACGAGAGCAAAGAACATGGAGCAAGCTTCTTCTCTACTTACTTTATTCAGCAGTCAGGACTGGACTGTCCATCAGTTGAGACAACATTCAGAGTCTCGCTTTCACATGTATTTTTAAGCATTAATTCTTACTACTCTTCACACATTCCAAGTTTAGTATCATTACAAATCCCTTCGTCTCTGGGTTTTTGTATTATATCTGTACTTTTATCATTTTAATCATCAGTCGCAGAATAAGTCACCCAAACAAAATATTTCGACGATAAGTAATACATACACGAGACGGAGATATATATATATATTCTTTTGGACTTCTTAAAAGTATAAATATTCCCAGTGTGATTTTTGTATAGCTTCGATTTCTCTCAAGTTGAGAACTGGTACTGGTCTTTTGCTATCCCTTGTCCATAATAAAAAAGATTTCAACTTGGGCTATCATCAGCCGGAGTACAAGCCCATTACATAACTACATATACAATGTATAATACTACCTGCGACTCATGAATCCTAACAACATCATTTTTTGTCTACTTTTTCGCATCAGTACCAATCTACGTCTGTAGTGCATGCAAGCAAAGAAGTCTCGTCTGGGAGTCAAGTTTGCATGCAAGTTCACGCAATAGAGCTTATATGTTGGATAACAGGTATCAAATTTCAGTTAGAAGTACAGAAAGTGTATTATGTTTTAGATTTTTATGTGTATATGATTAAAGTGTACTGGTAGTTTGAACTGAAAGCATAAGCAAAGCATCTTATTGTGAAAACCACTTTTGTAAAGTCAACTTTTCTTAGCTGTCTTCCAGTAACTATTCATAATCCATAGCAAAGCAAAATAGCAACTTTAATCCTGAAAGTATAGCTTGCTGTGTCATACCACGTGTAAGAAAGCGATACATACATTGTATGAATCCTACTTTCATACTTTTATATCGCTGAATACATTTTGCATTGGAGCCATTCTAACAATTGGCTAGCTTTTAGTAAAACCAGGAAAAGTGTTTTGTAAAGTTTACACTAGATAAGTACAGTTAGCAGCAAAAAGGACAACATGCATGAATCATGAAATGAAAGACTGAATTGTTATAGTTTGCTGGAAAATAACCAAAGAATTCCGTTATGTCAAGCTGATAGCAACCTACAGACTTGATTTTATTTTGGTGTAACGTGAAGTACTTCTTTGTTTCAGATAAAGTGTAAAGTGAGTAAATATAAATAATAGTCATGTGAAAACCTAATATACAAAATGGGACAAATACTTTATATTATATTATCTTTTCAGTAAAACAATCAAAAGATGGACGGTAATAATCGTGACTCAAGAGGTGGTGACAAGCCACAAAAGACCAGATCCAAATCCAAGGACGATTACACAACTTCCCCACAAAGTGGAGGAAGTGGAGCCGACACTTCCCGCACTTCTAATTTATCAGCCTTAAGTGTTCCAGAAAACCGGGAGAGACGCTCCAGGCGTGCCTCAGGACCTGGAGATGGACGCCAACGCAAGACTTCAGGGATCGCGATCCCGGTGCAGCCATCCCAAGAAAGCTCCATGTCCATTTCCAGACGGTCCTACACTCGTGGGGCAATGTTTGGCAATATTCCCGACTATATTGGAAGCCCAATGACAAGAAGACCTTCGGATGTTATGTCTACATCCTCCGCAGAAGATGATCGGGAAGGCAGTTTTTCTGATGAGAGTGAAGATGGGGATGATTTGCATCAAACTCGGCAAAGCTCCGTTAACATGTCGAGATATTCTGTATCAATTCATCCGATAACTGGAGACACTCTCTTTTGGGGCTTTTCAAAGAAACAATGGTTCCTACTTTTGATATTTAGTATTGCCGATTTATTCGCTGGGATTGTGTATTCCCTTCAAGCCCCGTTTTATCCACAAGAAGCTGAAAAGAAGGGGGCGACCCCGACTGAGTATGGACTTGTTTTTGGAGTTTTTGAGCTTACAATGTTTTTGGCCCCGATCTATGGGAAGTTCGTAGTAAACATTTAAAGTTAAATAAGGTTATATATCATTAATTTCATTCACAAAATGAAAGACAACATGAAAGATATTTTGCAACTTACAAATTTAATCAGCGTGCCCACCCGAGAGAAATTAATCAGGAGCATTTTCAGTTAATTACTCTTGAGAAGACTTTATATGACAGCTTGAAAAGTGAATTATGCTATGATTTATTTCTTGCTATTAATCCTCAGATGAGCAGAATTGGACCGAGAGTGGTTTTCAATGCTGGGATTTTTATCACAGGAACATGCTGCGTGCTCTTTGGGTAAACTGATTCGATTAATTTAATTTATTTCATCATCTACATAAATATAAATCATTAGCGCATAAGAACTTGTTTAAATAATTATGTTGTGACGAGCCTCATGTTGCACTAGATCATTGAGGAGTGTAGAGGTCACGTTGGATGATTATTTTAATTTTATATCAAATGTCTTGTCGCAGACTTCTGGATCAAATTCAAGATCGATTTTGGTTCATTGGATTGTCCTTTTTAATTCGAATTCTGGAAGCTACCGGAAATGCCGGTATGGAAATAAAGTTCATGAAAAATCAAACTTGTACCCTTCCATGATGAAATATAATTAAACATTCATATTTCATAGGATTTTCAACCGCTTCATTTACCATCATTGCTTGTGAATTTCCCGATTCTGTGGCTACCACATTTGTAAGCACTAGAGCAAAGTGTTAGTTTTACTTGACTGACTTTACAGTAACTGATGTTATATGCATTTTAATAGGCTTCATTGGAAACATTCTTTGGGCTCGGGCTGATTGTGGGGCCTACCATGGGCGGTGGACTTTATCAAGTTCGAAACATATCTTTTATCAAATACTAAACATAAAAGACAGGCTAATTAATACAAACTGTAAATTAATAAAAATATTTTTTTAGGTTGGTGGTTTTATCCTTCCATTTGCGGTGACTGGAGCTTTGCTGTTTTTGAACGCAACAATGATTCTAATATTTATGCCAAAATCTACATCTGCAGCGGAAATAACAGATGAAAAATCTTCTAGTGGGTTTACAGTGTTATCCATTCTAAGAGTTCCAGGAGTTATGTTGGCTGCATGTGCAATCATCGTTAGTGCCCTTAGTATAGGATTTTTAAGCTCGTCCTTGGAACCTCATATTAGACAGGTGCACATCAATGGGATATAAAAAGAAGTTTCATCTAAAACTAACAAAATGAAATTTCAATGAAAATTAAAACTTTCCACAGTTTGGTCTAAGCCCAGTGGAAACGGGACTTGTTTTTGTCATAAACGGGGGTGTTTATGCAATATCTGCCCCTGCATGGGGATGGTTTTGTGATACAACTAGTGAACCTAAACTAGTCACGCTGGCTGGAGCAATTCTCATTACAATTGGATTTTTGTTTATTGGCCCAGTTCCATTCATCCCAATCGAAACGTATTAAGCATCATAAAATTCATTCATTTTTGTAGAAAGATTTGTTTTCAAGAACTGAAATGTTTTGATGATGATTGTTTGCAGAAAATTGTGGCTTACATGTGTTGGCCTGATGATTCAAGGATTCGGAATAGGAGCTGCTTTCGTGTCTAGTTTTATTTTGGCCTTGCGACACTCCATGTGTGTACTTACTAGACTATTGAAACTAAAACGAGCCTAACACAAAATTTTTAATAATCTCATTTTTTCAACAGTGCTGCAGGATTCCCAGACAATGTAGCGACATATTCAGTCGTTTCTGGTATGTGGGCATCTGTGCTGGCACTTGGGCTCTTCATTGGGCCTAGTATAGCTGGATATTTGCTTGAATCTGTTGGCTTCCAGTGGGGCTCAGTCTTTGTCTGTGGTTCCAGCTTTATATTGGTAAAGTTTCATTTCGCCCCAAGTCTACTTCTTATATTAACGCTTCTTCATAACGTATTCACTGTAATACTTGGAATTTTCAGACCATTGCTGTTATAGCCTTCCTGTTATTCACTGACAAAACAAAAGCCTACACCAGACCAGGATACCAGGACACTAGTGAGAGAGCACGCTTGATTGAGGAAGTTGGTGATACAAATGAGAATTCGTCAGAACCCAGGGCTGTAACATATGGAGCCACTAATGCATAACGTAGAAAATCTTCGTCTAAAATAATGTAAATACTCAATTTTTTCGCAAATAGGCTGTACTATTTCTGAGACTCTTCGTATCTTGCCTTCCTTTACAGATACGAACGAGTTTTTTATAGGATTTATCAATTCCATAGTCATTTCTGATAACCTGTGTCAATCAATTTATACAAGGTACACACTTATTGTCATTCTAGGGTAAGGGATAGTGTAATGATTAAGATAAGTACGGTATGGTAAAATAATTCTATAATATGTATGATATATCGCATGTGCTAAAGTGTTCAGGAGTTCAATATCCACATATTAAATAAAACATGATTGGATAACAAGTATCATTGAGAACACTGAGTTTCCACTTTTATTTTGTTTTGGTGCAACAGTTTGCTAATTTTAATGACTTTTTAAAAAATGTTCTGAACAAATAAAATGTACTGCTGGACTGAAGTTAATATAGGTTTGATATTTCTTGCATTCGGCTAAATTAATTAAAGTTTTCACGTTGCCCCAAACTCGCTTGGATCAAATATTAGCTCGTAAAATCCAGTTGCGTAACAGTTCCATTTAATTTTTTTCGGATGCATTAAATAACCAGTAAACCTGATAATAGGAAAAAGAGTTTTTTGTTCCTAAAGTCTCCATTATACAACCCATTCACGTGCTGTATGCATGATACCTGTTATACATCTTTTACCTTACTCACTCTGAATATTAGTACCCCAAGATAACGTTCATAGGTTGATCTGTACTAAATGTAAAACAGCCTTGCATCTTGAGACGAAGACATTCACATAATCACTTTTTTGCAGAAGCAGCTGGCTCACTGGCTCATGTCTTTATGCAGATGATTATATTGTACTGTACGTACCCAATTTGCAAATACAATCAGCCTACATGCAAGGTAGAAAGAAAGCTAGTATTATTTTTGTGACAAGTTTTCTTGTCAGCTTGCATTCGTTGGTAGGTTGACTGAACTTGACTTGAAGTCACTTTTGCAATGTAAATGTAATACATATCTCTTTGGAAATGCTTCGTTCTTCGTATGCTTCTTCAGCATTGTAAATTTTACCTATAAGTCCATTACCAACACAGCAACAGCAACCTTTCAAGTTCACAGAGTACCTATATAGAATTATATGTCTTTCTCATGCAGTGGACTCAGATAACTATAAACTTTCTTGCTGCGTTCATGACCAAATAGAAATCATACTTCACAATTAAGTACATAGCACACACACACGCATCAACAAACATTTCCTTCATGCTTTGTGAATTTCATTTTTCTTGTCTGTAAACTTATTGTAAAGGAAACTTATATGAAGCCTTCAGACCACATTGTATCGGATGGGGGTGTCGTCTGCCTCTGTAAAGTTATAGTTGTTCGCTTTGTCTTGTAAGGTTTTCAGCCTTATAAACTAAAATAACCTGTTGTTCTAGTCTTTGACAGTAGCCTCGAATGTTATTCTTATCAGTATCGTTATTCTTTACGCTCTTGAAATTAAAACGTGATATAATGTTATAGACCAAAAGCGACCACTCTTGAATTGACAAAGGATTGCAGTTAGTCTTGGTTTGGGGGAACATGTGTTCATATCATGTTTACGTAGACTCTACTGGAAACTGAGGGGTGCATAATGATAGCGTGGTCGTGGGCAGATTAGTTATCCGGTTAGTTCAAGTTGGTTTGGATTTACAAAGTTTATTTTTGGAAATTTGTGGAAAAACTGATTAAGTTTTGGGAGGTTTGTCAATATGGCGGTATAAAGGAGATTCAATGAATGAATCAACTGCAAGTTTAAGATTTTCATAGGGGCAGCTTGAAAGTTGCAGAGGACCATGTTCACGTTCAAGTTACACAAATACGACAAGAGACAAAGAATATCGGTCATTTACATGTGGGTGTGCTGCTAATAGTGTACAATACTACCGTGAGCAATTAAAGTTGGTATAAAAAGTGAATTGCTTGGAAATATTTAATTCACATTGACCATAGGCTAAATATTGCTGAAAATCATGGATTTGGAAGCAGAGGATACTCCCACTGGCACGAGGCCAAGTCACAGTAGCCCTAATTCGTCAAAGTTATCGGATTCTCCGTTTGCCCATACTTGTAGCATATCTCCGTTAAACCCAAATCCCAGGTAATTACAGGGCAATCATAATAATTTGGAAGTGATTTTTTGTTTATAGAATGATTTCATATAATATGCAACAACTTTTTCTAACAGCCAACCTGTTACAGCAGGCAGAAGACCGCAAAAGAAAAATCGCAAATGGTTACCTGACTTCACTTCTCGACAATGGCTCATATTTACAGTCTTTATAGGTACAAACTTTCTTGCTGGAATGGTGTACAATATGAAAGGGCCTTTTTATCCACAAGAGGTATTTTAATATGCAATTTTTTTTAGAGAAAAGAAGATGAAAAAGATATATAAATGATTGATTTTTTTTTCAATTTTCAATTGAAAGGCGGAATCCAAAGGGGTCACTCCATCACAATACGGTTTTGTGTTTGGAATATTCGAGTTTGTCAAAGTGTTTGCATCTCCTTTATATGGAAAATTCGTACGTAAAAACAAATAAGGAAACATTTGCAAGCTCATTTCCAATTTACAACTCTCTTACACATTCTGAAAATCAACATGCAATTTTTAAAATGTTTTTTTTGTAGATGAATCAATTGGGAGCAAGAAAAATATTTATAGGGTCTTTGTATATAGTAGGAATTTGTTCCATTTTGTTCGGGTAATTATAACGAGTTTCGAGATATAACCATGTTCTTGCTATTCTATCAATGCATTAACTGAATCACAAATGACATTTTGGCGGATATTGGTTTTAGGCTTCTGGATGAGATTTCAGATCCGACAGCATTTTTTGTGTGTTCCTTACTCCTTCGTGTTGTTGAAGCAATCGGTTAGTGGAATATCAAGAATAATTCCCTCTATTACAGTAATCTGCTTGTTCAATATTTTACATTTGAATTTACAGGAAGTTCGGGATATTCATGTGCGTTGTTCTCAATAATTGCAAAAGAGTTTCCCGGCTCGGTTGCAACTGCTTTTGTAAGCAATAATACACAAATGAGTAATTGACATTTATAAACCATTTGTTTGAAATACAAGAATATGGATTAAACTATATCATGTAACATTTTTCATCCAAATATAGGCAGTATTAGAAGCATGTTTTGGGGTCGGACTTATCATAGCTCCTCCCCTTGGAGGTGTCTTATATCAGGTAATGAATTTCATAGACATTATTTCTTGAATACTTCTATACCATCAATTTACATTAAATTTTCAACATAAATTTAGCTGGCTGGCTACCCGCTACCCTTCATAACTGTCGGCTTGCTGATCTTCACCGTAGTCAACTTGATCTGTGTTGTAATGCCGCGCAGCTTTACAGTTAGGGATTCCGAAGGTCGAGCTACTGAAGGTTTTGGAGTGTGGAAGATTCTAAAAGTTAAAGGGATGTTGTTTGCAGTCATAGGTGTCCTCACTGGTGCATGTAGCACAGGTTTCATTAATGCCACTTTGGAACCACATTTGAGACAAGTAAAAGACAATAGGATATTATTCCGCATTAAGATTTCATCTTTGAAAAATGTACAGCAAGACTAACAAACATTTATATTAATGAAATACAAAGTTTGGCTTGACGCCTTTCCAAACTGGAATCGTGTTTGCAATTTATGGACTTGTATATGCAATGACTGCTCCCGCATGGGGTTGGATTTGTGATCGTGTTCGGGAACCAAAGTATATCACACTCTTTGGTGCAGCATCAAATTTCATTGCCTTTCTATTGGTTGGCCCAGCTCCACTCTTTCAGTTTGACACGTAAGAAAATCACATAATACTGTAAATCATGCATTAAATTGTAGACTTTTAAAAAATCATGGAACTTTACATATATGATTTTAGAATCCTATGGGTTACATGTATTGCCCTGGTCCTTCACGGCCTAGCCTTAGGAGCAATCTTTGTATCTCTCTTCATTTTAGCGTTTTCATACGCAGTGTAAGTTTACTGTAAAGCTGTAATATTCTGTGACACAATACACGTTTGACCGTTGATTTAAAATTGTGTATTGTTAATGTTGAATATAGGGCCAGCGGATTGCCCAACGATATGAAGACACATTCAGTTGTCTCAGGAATGTGGACTTCGGTCTTATCACTTGGAATGTTTCTGGGTCCAAGCGTAGGTGGAATATTACTAGATCGCATAGGTTTTCGATGGGGCTCACTATTTGCCCTTTCTATCATGGCATGTTTAGTAAGTACAAACTACCACAAAACCATCAATTTCAAACTTACAATTCATTTTAAAACTGAAACAATGCAACATGAACATATAAATTTATTTTCTTTGGTATTCCTCTAGATTGTTCTTGTCTTAACTTATTTGCTTCTTCAAAAATGTGCTATTCGTCTGCCCACAAATCCTGATGAAACCGATGTAGATTCTGCAAATACAAAAGAAACTGAACCTCTAATTCTTCCTACACCTCTACCAAATGTATCAGAGACTCCGGATGACGATGATCTGCAATCACAAATGCGACAATCCGCTTCTAGTAATTATGGTGCTACAGTGTAAAAGCACTTGCCATTTTGTTAGTCAGACAGACATGTGATTAAACTGCAGTTTGTTCTGTTGAGCTTATAGCTTAAAGTAATAATTGTGTCAATGTATTATTTAATAGGAATGCAGGAAACTTGTCTTTGTTTGTTGAGTTTTAACCAGTCATTCATTTATAACATTACCTGACAATAAATTTATCATGAGTTTATGAACGATTACAACTGGTTTCGCGTGAGAAACGACCATCTCAAAGGTTTATTTCAAATTTTAATACATTTTATTAATTCACAATTAAAGTTTTTATTATTATCATAGTGCAATTACTCAACTATTCCAGAGCCTAGAAAATACGAACATTATCATTACAAAACTAACCACAAATATTGTTAGTCCAGTAACGCCTACACTACAATGATATTCATTTACGTATAACTCAACTAAAGAAAACCAACAATAATATTGTTTGTATTTTTTTAGTACGATAGCATGAGTCAAGAGCATGAGTTAAGAGTTATAAGATAAGGAGTTGAGGCTATTAAAGGCCTATCAATTTGAGTAAACAGCAACTGATAGCTAAATACTCTTGGCATATTCTTCTTATTCCGAATCAGACTCTGGCACAACTTCACTGTAGGCTGGAGGTACTGGTAAAGTAGAACGCCATAAATGTTGTCAATTATTTCATATTTAATTCAATTTGCATCTAGATACTAGAAAGTTAACGTATCTTACAAGTTTCCAGCGACACTGCACGCGACGAAAGCTGAGAATAGGTAGGCAAGCTCATTTTCCTTCCAACTGTGACAGAATTATCTGAGCGAACTGACACGGGTGAGCCACTTCTCGGAGGGCCTGCTGCTGCTGCCCCTTGCAGTCTTTCTTCGTTAGTCGGTTCAGCTACTGTGCTGGCAGTACCTGAAATCATCACGGATTCTACAGCTTCTCTTGTGGTTCCCACAAAAAGTGGAGCTGCTCCTTCGAGCGTTCCATGCGTTCCAATGTGCAATTTAAACTGGAGCCCAAGGCCAAACATTTTGATTTTAGAAAAATACTTTAAAGTCTAAGCTATACAGTCACAAATGGCTTTCTTACCCTTATCGCATATTTAACGGTGTACGCAGGATGACAACAGTAAGACGGATCCAGGTTTTTGGGAAGAGTCAGCAAGTCTTGCCAAATGATTTCCTTTGAAATCTCAATAGCATCCTCCTTCTGCTTAAAGTCAATCGTGGTAAACAAATTCTTAATGACTCCATCCACATTGTAGGAGATTTTCTGCGAGAGAAAGACTTTCATAACAATTGGCACACAACGATTGCATTCCAGAATCAGGAGAAACTGAAGATCCTCTCCTGGAAGGTATCCAGATGTCTCCGCAGATAGGATGGCGGTCGTGTAGAGACCATCTGCACCATTAAATGGACGTTCAATGTTGATGGGTCGCTGAGCGAGCCGGTTTTGACTGACATTATGGTAGCCTGTAAATTGGACGGTCTCTTCTGCCACAGAGACGTATCGACAATAGTACGAACGTAGGTAACCCACCACTTTGTACACTAAGGATCCATATGGATTTTTAAAGGGGGCAGGGAGCGTCACACCAGGAATTGGAAGAAAAAATGTGGAATAACCTGTGGTTGTGCCGTTTCTACCGAGTGATGCGATTACGTAAACTGCATATGAAAAACACATTTAAAAAATAAGATTTTCAATTTAAAAACTCACAAACAAACTAATATATAAACTGTTATTAATAATACTAATAACAATAAGAGCTTGCCGTGGTCAGCGTCAGTAGGTTTGAGAACGTCATGTCGAATGGGTGACAGTAAATCTCCTTTATCATCAATTTCCGTATTTTCCAGAACACAAACCTTCTTCCTATGGACTAGTCTTCCATTTTTACCCGCTGTGGTCAGTCTTAAAATGCATTCTGCTTCTAATTGAACACGCAACCCTAATGAAAGTCATTAAAATGTTATTAGACAGGAGAAACACTGCCAAGTTGCCAACTATATTATTTAATATACAATGTACAGCTTTCTATTTAATTTTTTACCAGTAATCTTTGGATGAAAATTCGACTCTAGCAAGAATTTACCCCGAATAACTCCATACGGTACCATGATCGTCTCATCGAGGACGATGTAACTGTTAAAGTTTCCCCCAAAGTGCTGAATCTTTCCAGGCTTCGTATTTCGAATGGTGGCCCCTTGAAGCCACGCTTTTAAGGAGCCCATCACATTGAACTATTGAGACTTGCACCCCAAACCTATATTTCTTTGAGACAGTTATTAAAATATTTTACGCTACTTCTAGAATCTAACATTGTTCTACCAAAATGGATGGGAATCATGTACTATATGTGAGTCAATGAATCTACTAATTAAAATATTTTTTGGAGTCACCATAAACCCCATTGGAATACATGCTAATCAAAATCAATGCAAAGTAAAAGCATGTGAATTTCTCCACACTGAAGGAATGTGGGGAATTCCCATCCACGAATTCGCAAATACATAAAGCATACATTTCCTTCCTTGTGCCCTCAGTGCTAAAATGTTGTGAAAGCGGATGTAAGTGTTACAATATACACATGCCATGCCGTGCCCGTTCAGTGTGGTTGTTTCGAGTTGGAGTAAAAGGAGCAAAACTGAAAAGGCTCACCCAGTAGAGTAGCCCATAAGCTTGAAAGATCAATAATTCCAAGCTCTATCACATGCTTCTCTCTCTCTCTTTCTCTCTCGGGTTGAATGGAGTGCTGGAGTTTCCTCATGTTGGATTTTTAATTTTATTCCAGAGAATTGCTATATCGTATACAATGTAGTAGGGAACAGCTCAATTCAACATGTTTGTTATTCATATGAAATTGAACGTGATAACAAATCATAAATAAGCTATTGCTATTCAGAATCGGAGAAATATACTGTAACAGTTTTCTTTTTCGGTGGTTTAGTATTCTGAAGATCGGACTTTTCTGGTTTTTCAGGTTCCTTATCCTTATTGAGATGCATTTGACGTGGGCGCAACATTCTTTCAGTACCGGTAGCTTCTTTTTTAACCTTTCTCAAACGTTTTGTTTTCTCGGAGGAGATTGAAAACGTGCCTGGTGGTAAAGGTTCATCATCCTCACTTTCAGTGGTGGAGCTATAAAGTGGTGTTTGATGTAAATCAGCTTGAGGTGTCATGATCATTTCATCAGATGATGCAGAAGAAACATCTTCTATGCCTGACATCCTTCGAACGATATTTTCTGCTGGAGTAAATGATGCCTTAGTTTTTGCTGTGGTGGTGGTGGTGGTAAGGACATTATCTTTTTTGTCATCGCCGTCATCGACATCATCATTGCCACTTTCATCACTACCAGAATGACTGGAACAACTACTGGAATAATGACTAGAGCTACTAAGACTACGACTGCGACTACGACTGAAACTGCGACTACGACTTCGACTTCGACTACGACTGCTACTGTTCGAGCGTGAACTACATTTTGATTTGTTTTCTTTGCAGAAAACTGGGACTGGAGGAGTTACCGTTACCCTAATGCTAGGTTCTCTTCTTGCCACCTTAGGTTCATCAAGCTTGTTGCTCTTATTATTAACTTCCTCATCATCCAATAACGTGCTCTTTCTTGCCATCTTTGGTTCAACTGACTGGTCACTCTCATTTTCATCAACCTTTCCATCAGCACAAAGTATCCTCTTTCTCTCGTTAAACATTTCCTTCATACGACGTGATTTCAGTTCTCTATACACTTCTTGGAGATATCCAGTTAATGCTTTATTTTCTAAACAGTGGCTAGCATACTGCCTCATAGACAGTCCGAGTGGAGTTCGAACCTCAAAATCAGCACCAGCATTTAGCATAATTTGTATCATCGGTCTATTAACCTGCTTGCTTCTTATAAGACTCCAGGTCGGCGTTTCCCAACAGTCTCTTCTTGCCTCCACGTCAGCATTCTTGTTAATTAAATACTGGACTGCTTCAAGATGCACTCCACAACGGAGCGCACTATGTAAAGCGGTATTCCCATTCTTTTGCTTACAATTCACGTCCAAATCCTTCTCTTCCACAAGATACTCGAGTATTTCTTTCATGGCATACCAAGAAATATTTGCTTCCATCAAATGATGAAGAAGAGATGCATTCGAGTCATCCCGTAAGTGTACATATGCGTCATGAGCAATCAACAGTTTAATTATGCTGATATGTCCGCCCTGAACGGCATAACATAGGGCGCTTTTCCCCTCAGCGTCTTCCCGATTTACTTCAGCTTTTTGCTGCAACAAATACTCTGCAGTGGCAAACTGCCCACGAGCCGCCGCCGACATTAACGGAGTAATTTTATTGTCCGGGTTATTCACATCTACTTTAAGTTTAGGGTGATCCACAAGAAACTTGAGAACAGGGAGACCTGCATTGTCCATTGCAGCGAAATTGATTGGAGCTAGTCCATCAGAAGTCGTTTTGTTCGGGTTTGCTCCCAAATCGATTAAACTTTTGAGGAGAATCAACTTTCCTTTATGAGCAGACCATGTTAAAGCGGTATGCACTGTAGCATAATGTACTTTTTTCGCATCTGTGGCTGGCACGGGTCCTAATTGCGTATCCAAGTCAAATCCATTAATTCTCACTAGTTCCTTTATCTGATTCAAATTGAGGGCTTGAACTGCCAGGTACATACGATTCTTCCAAGTTATAAGCTGCTCTGCTTGAATTTCACGAAGAATCATGTGAAGATTCTAAATTCAAAAACATAATAATAATAATACGTATCCAGCATGTTTTGATTAAAAGTGTATTTTCATCTAAACTTTTCTAGAGTTAAAGCATATTTTACTTACCTCTAAATTGCCTTCAAAGAATTTGCTACTAAAGTAATTCGTACTAGAAGCCACATATTGAAAGATTTTCTTGGCCATCTACAATAAACCAGGTCCATTGTCTTAAAATCGCGAAATCCATAAGGTAGAAAGTATATTCATTAATACATTAGTTTCGAAACCAACTTGATGAACTGCCTCTTGGTCGTCTCGGCCATGCTCGGCTTTCATGAGAGAGCGTATAAAGTCGCACTCCTGTTTTGACAGTCGCTGTCCATCACCACCAGCAGTGGCACTACCGGTATAGTCATAGTCACGTTCACGTCTAGAGGAGTTGCGAAGGTTTACGCTTGGCAAGCCATTTTCTGATAGCAGGCTTCTTGACATTCCTTCCTGAATTTAAGCCACAGCCAGCTAACATGTATTAAATTGATTGATATGAAACAACATAGAATGAACGCATGGATGGCTACGTCATATTGAAAATTTTATGTACATCCTACTTCAGTGCTGAGTAAGTAACATGCATAATTCAGCAGAAATTAATAGGTCTGCTCTACTTTTTTCAAGTGAGTGAAAATGCTAAGTAAAGGACTAAAATACAATAGAAGGCAAGCAAAACATAATATTCAACCTATATGAATTTTATATGTTTTATGTCCAGCTCACACAACACAATTACTTTAATATTGACTGTCTGACTATGCGTGTTATTCCGTCTTATCTTACTTTGATATTAGCAACACCGCAAGGTTTTATTACTGCGAAGAAATATAAAAATCAACAGGAAAAGGATGACGGATGGCGTTATCTGAGTCCTTATGTTATGATAATTATGCCGATTTCTTACCTTGGAGCACATTTTTGAACGGTTTGTTTTTATCAACAACTCTCCAACTATGAATTGACAACTGCGAACTTTGATTTACTACCTGTTATTTTCAATTTGCAAATGCAGCAGATATTGCGTTAAACGGAAAGAATTTCATAATGTGTTAGAAACAATAGGTTGTTGGATTGCAACATATATATAAAATGGTACCTATCATAATATCATGCATAAAAAAAGCGTTGGCCCGACCCCATTGGCCCACCATTGTTTTGTATTTTTCTTTCAATTTACGACATTCTTCTTCGAACTATTAATTATACGATGACTCAATTACCCATGTACCTAATTGAGTGTTTGAAATATTGTACACGACATAAAATATGATGATAACCTTCAAAAACATTGACAGATAATGCTCTACTGAAATGCATGTAAATTAAAAGAGTTTAAGATTAGCAAATATAGTTATTAAACCCTCGGGGGGAAATGAAAAATAATTTGACAAACTTGTGGACATAAATTGGTTAACTTTATTCCGGTATTCAAAAGGAAGTCTTTGTATACCCACCTCATTTGGAGGTGATTAATGTGAACTGATAACACCCAAAATGGGGCAGCGTGAGATAATTAGTTTTTAATCTAGAAATGATTGATGAAGGAAGCTGAAACAACAAAAGGACAAGCTACTACGTGACCCTTTACCTTCCCTTACTCCTTATCTAACTCCTCACAATAGTCCTCCACATCGGATATCGGATAGCTTCATTCATGGTGCTTCAAAGTCATTGTCATTCGGTCAACTTACTCTTACCTTACCAAGAGACTGTTTGAAACACAGCATTTGACTTTGTTCTTCAAGTTCGGGGCTATGAAAGAAAGATAAGCGCTAGTTTCAATACACAGTATCCATCCAGAAGGGAAAAGAACGCATTTGAACCTTATTACAACGTTGGTGGTCACAAAAGATATTCTGATTATGAGCAGTCCGGTTTTTAGTTCATATGCATATCTCCATGAGTGTTTTTCATCAGATTTTTACATACATATGACATCTGTGCTCTCAGCTTTACTGACAGCTGTTTAAACTAAAACATCTACGTAGAAGAATACTCTTCACACCTAAATTTTAAGCTGGAATAACTTTTGTAGCTCAAAAAAACTAGTTCCAACTTAAAGATTGGCTTCAGTTTATCATAATCAACATTAACAAATGCAACAAGATAAGTTTAGTTTTCAGTGATTTACAATAATGGGTAAAGATTCAAAACATCAAAGAACCAAAGGCGGCGTACAGGTATTTATTTATAAAGTTTAATCAATATTTTGCTGAAATACAGTAATTGAGCTTATTTGGATAAGGTTGATTGATTTGGGGTTTATTATTTTTAGCCATCCAGTGCAAGTAGGACTGCGGAATTGTTGGAGAAAGCAGGCGCTTCAGCCCAACCCCTGACCTTTTTGGCTGCGGCTGCAGAGTTGCGTCAAGAGTTTTCGGCATTTTCAAATGCTGTCCTCCCCACCATAAATTCTGGGAGTCCAGTTCATAACAGTATTTTGGCTAATGTGCTGATTGATGATGACCTTCCTCCAGAAGTGAGACTGATATTTAGAAAGTTGCAGAAGAAAGATGCAACTACAAAAATTAAGGTATAATGGAAAGTTGTTTTGTAAATTATAATATTTAAAACCAGAATATTAGTGGGTTTTAATGTTTTGGTGTTTTTTTTGCAGGCCCTTGCTGAGTTATCCCAGCTTCTGGACTCGACGTCCACTAATGAAAAGGATGAAAGCAGCTCAGGAGGGGATGACGGATCTGGTGACACTAAAACAGAGGACCCCCAAGAACTATCCAAGATAATACTTCCTCAGTGGAGTAAATGCTTTCCAAAGTTGACTGTTGATGACTCCAGAAAAGTTCGGGAGCTGACACAATCAACACATGCCAACATTTGTAAAACTGTTGGAAGAAATTTAGCTCCGTATTTAAAACAGTTGATGCCGCATTGGTATTTAGCCCAGTTTGATATTTATGGAGTGGCTGCGTCTGCTGCCAAAAAGTCGTATGTTACCGTATTCCCAATGAGAAGAAGCAGGAAGATGTTATCAAGTTTTGCATTGCAGAAATCATTGCCAACATTTCAAACAATTTAGATACAGTATTTAGACTTCGAAAAGCGGCAGCTCCGCAGAAAGATAAGAAGAAAGGTGGTAACAAAAAGAAGGGCCAGGGTCAAGGCGATGAAGAACAACCAGCAGCAGAAGTTGAACAAGTTAAAGAACTGCCATCCAGTCAAACATCGGGCGATTCGGAATCTTATGAGATTAGAACAACTTTTGCTACACTTCAAGGCATCAGTAATTTATTGCAACAGCAGCTTGCTAATGAAGAATTATTGGAATTCGTGTTTGGCAGCGATGGAGTCTTCTGGGATGGAGCAGAAGCTACTAAAGATATACTTGTAAGCAAAACAAGTAAAATCATATTCACCTTTAATCAATTTGTAAGTATTGTAGAATCAATTTTTCATTATGACTTTTAAAATTTATTTAAGATTCGTCGTTGTTGCTTCGATTTGCTGTCAACATTCGTCGCATCAACAGCTCAAGTTGAAAATGCTCCTGTGGTGTCTATTCCTGCTGGAAGATGCACAAAACTGATGAACTCTGCTCTCTCCGCTACTCAAAAAGAAATTTTACCCAGTGTGTGGAATACCTTCCTGACATTAACTCTCAAAGGTATTCTAAAGGATGCACAATTAGCTCAGCGTCAACTGTTAACATGCTGTAGAAATGGATTTTACAGCAACGCATCTCAAATTGGTCCAAGTGTATTACCTCTTTTGGCCAGAATATGGGATGGCATACCGGATGATGATAAAAAGTCAGAATTTGCAACAGATTTAACAAAAAGTTTCATAAAAGGGTATGAGGCGGAGCGATCTAATTATGAAAAGGCTGCCATTCTAAGAACCTTTGCTGAGACGATAGGATTTTTAATGAAAAATGGAGTTTGTGACATTGACGCAACTCACTTGTTCATTTTGGACAATCTCAAAACGATTCACAACGAATTTCCTAAGCTCTTGGGGGCTTTAGTGAAGGATACATCATTTTTCAAAACACTTACTGAAAAAGCGATTGGAGCAAATGTAATGAACACAAAGGAATTTGGAGACTTTATGGTAGGACTGGTACAAAAGCCAACATCACTATTTACAGACGCCCAGCCAATACGAAGACGAGTGAAATTCAGGGACGAAGAAAATTCTGAACCCGACGATGCCACACTGCAACCATTCGAAGTTCTTCCAGAACACAAGCAACAGTTTTTGCAAGACTTTGTTCAAACTTGTACTTCAACTCACTCATATGTCGCCTTATCCATAGTTTCCAGACAGTTTAGACATGTCAACCTGTGGTCATCAGTCAATGTATCAGAAATTGATCTGAGCCAGGAGGAAGAAAAGCGCATCCGTCTCCGAATATCCCTGGACTTGATAGCGCTTCATCCTGACAACCCTCAGATTCTTGGTATATTTTCTGACCAATTCGAGTTTTTCAAAGAGCCATCTGACTTGGTAGTATTTTTGGAAGAACTCAACAGCTTTTCCCATTTACCACCCATTAAGAAGTGGATTAGGATGGCCATTTTCACTGTTGTAATTGAGACTTCTTTAAAGACTGCAGCATTGTCTGAAGCAGAACTATTAACAGTTCTCAAGTTTGTACTTAAAGACATTTTCTCTGATGACTTTATCGCCAACATATGTGCTATATTAGTTGAAAGAATGGACCGGGACAAGACTTTCTTTGAAAATTTGGCTAGAATAATGTCGTACTCCAAATTTAAAGTTGACGTTTCCACAGTTTATGGGAAATTTTGGGAGGTGTTACTACTCAAAACTGTTGAAGCCGCGGAAGGTAGCAGTCTGGAATTGTCGGAATCTGTATGCACTAAAAATAACGGAGTATTGTCCAAGATGGTTTTGATGGAGAAGCTGGAGAGGCAGCTGGAATTGTGTAGAACCGTGAAACAAATAGACTCACTGGTTGAAGTCTGTCGAAAGATGCACATTAGAGACGATGATATTGAACTAGCCATTAAAACTCCTTCATTGAATATCAAACCAGAGCTCCTGCTTTTCTGTGGGTATGGTTATTCATGTACCATCAACGATGCCCTTGAGCCTGTTCCGAAATTTGGGAGCCCTCACTTGTCCATAATTTTAAAGTCCATATTGCATGGAAAATTTGTTCAGGACAGTGAAGAGCAAGAAGAGTTGATAATGCCTTTAATAAATGTACTATATGCTCAGTCAATTGCCCGTGTTTGGAGTGAAATTGAAAAGTCAGAGTACTTTGACCACCTAAGTGATGATTTAACCCAAGAACTTGGTGTAATAAGTTCCAGACTGATAGAAAGAGTCTACTCGGATTCGCGACCTAGATTGCAATTCATTGCCAAAATGAATCAGGCTATCCAGTCACAGGATCCTATATGGGCAAGCAGACTACCTACAAGAATTCTATCAGAATACTGTGAGAAAGCAGATATCCCCTATGGAATTACACCAGCCAAGCAAAAGGAAGACTTTACACATCAAGTCGACAATATACTATACAACTTCCAGATGAACAATTTCGATATTAAGGAAACTGTGGCGTGGATGACTGAAAGGAGAAACCAACATGCTGATGATTTTGAGTTCGAGACCTTGTTTATGCACACCAAAAACAAGGGCTTGATGAGCAAGTTGCTACTAATAACACTGGAGTTATTGGACAGAGTAGAACCGGAGCACGAAGAATTTTTGAGCACTGGTACCTGTTGGATTGAAGCATGGCTAAAACATACCAAAAATTTGGAAATCACATCCAAACTTCATCTTGTGTGGATTAACAATCTCGCAAGAGCTGTCAGAATTATTGGTGATCGTGCAAGAGCACTGGATAATGTATGTCCAAAATTCCTTCAAGAGTACTTGGAATTCCATTGTGCTCAAATTTACCCCATCATTTATGCTCTTTATCTTCAACTGAACGAATTGAGTAGTCACAGCTTTTGGACAATGCAAGCTTTGTACAACGTGTCCAGAGCGTTAGCTACAATGCCTGGTACCACTCTCGCCTTCATTGAACCTGATGCCGTCAAGATTTGCGACACCTTTTCCAACATTCTTGGCCATGGTGTCAACCTTCCAACCAGGGTTGCCGCTTATAGAGTATTAAGAAAAGTCAAGTATGATACTGGAGAGGCCAAAGACTTACCGATCATTCCTCCTGGAATTGATGACGTCATAAAAACTCTAATGGTCAAATTGAAAACTTCTGAAAATGTAGAATTAGATAGACATAGGCAGTCCTACGAAGAAGAAAGGAAATATCTCGTGTCATATCTCCTTATATGGGACGCGTTATTAAAAATACAGCAGAGCTCAAATGAATTCGCATCTTATGTTAGGTGAGTTTAATATATTAAGCTCTCAATTTCTTTCTCATATTGATTAATGGTTTCTGATGCTTAATATGAATTTTATTTATTAAAGGGATCAAGACCATCTGCTGAAACCATTCCTTGATACGCTCTTCTTTTCGGAAAGTATTCCATTGGAAAACGCTACTTCAAAATGCTTTGATACTGATCCTGTCCTCGTTCCTGGCACGAAAATAAATTTACTTCATTTGAGCTGCTCAGTACTGCAAAGAGCTCTCAGAAACTTGCCGTATACGGTTAGATGGTGGTGGAACAATCACGTGACCAAACAACGAGACCGAGTTTTTGTTGAAAAATATGTTGTGAAACATTTGTCAAGCAAATTAGCATCAGAGGAGCTTGGAGGAGTGAAGCTGAGAGAAGGGATTGATGACAATGTTACTGTAAGATTAATGACAACCCACTTTCAACATAAACAAATTAATATATATCCGTGTACAACACCGTATGACCACATTACATTTGCTTTTTTTTTAAATTTCAGGTTCAATGTCACAGCGGTTGTAACGAACTCGTAGCTCATTACAAAATTGAGGAGACAAACGTGACGTTAACAATTTCTCTTCCCCTTAACCATCCTTTAGGTAAGGATAATGTATTCAAATGTCCCTATTTACATACCCCAGATCAGAGCTTAAAATCATTTAGTCTAAACCAATAATCATCATTTAGGTCCTGTCACCGTAAAGATTAGCGATAAGAAATTACACGCCAAAGTTAGCCAATTGCTAAACACAAGATCACACTCTCTCTCTGCTGGTCTCAAGTTGTGGAAAGAAAACTTGGATGGACTTTATAAAGATGTGGATGAATGTGCAATCTGTTTCTTCATCCTTCATCATGTCACCAAACAGACTCCTAAACTTGCTTGCAAGACCTGCAGAAAAAAGGTAATCTACTCACACTTTTTCATAGATAATAATTAATTTTAAAATGATAACTTCTGTGAATTTTGGGATATTTTAAAAACCTGTACATAATCCATTTCAAAAATCACAATTTTCATCTACAAAAATTATCTTTTTATAATAAATTGACGTTGGCCAGCACAGCACTGAATTAATTGAATTTCTTTGGTCTCTTTTAGTTCCATTCGTCGTGCCTTTATAAATGGTAAGAAACATTACGGTTTATGTTATTTTACGTATGTATATAGGTATTACGTTACATTACTTTCTTTATGCTTTACAGGTTCTCGACGTCAAACAAGTCGGAGTGCCCGTTGTGTAGAAACTTATTTTAAATTGATGCAAATGAGAATTCGACCCGTCGTGATAATAGGATTATATATGAAATTTATGTATTCCTCCTGAAAGCAAACAAGATTGCTCGTGAATATCAAACAAAGTAAAAACTATTAAATGACTTTTATCGAAACCAGAAACAACATCAACTACTAATAAAGTAATCATGATTATTCTGATTAAAATTCATCAAACAAAAAGCAGTCGAATGAAGCATACACACACTCATTTATTCACGATTTGGAGGTTCGTAGTAAGAAAGATGCAAACTAGGTGGGTTTGTATTGGGATACCAAAACCAACCTACATGTTTTTTAACAAGAAGAGTTTAATTGTTAACATCCACCCTCGGTGTAATAACAAGACCAGGTCAGTTGGAGTACAAATTATCACAATGAAAAGAAAAGTAACTTGTGATTGTTAAATGAGCATAATCCTGTTTATTAAAAGATCCCCATTCCGGTTTAACCGTGGTAAAAAGAACTCCTACGCTTATAAAACATTGCCAGTTGCATTTGTGCTAAACTGCGTTATTTTTTTCAAATCCGAAGCATATCGTAATCGTCATGATATGATACTTAAGCTTCGGAGCATAAATGAAGGAAAGTACACACTTTTCTGAGAAATTAGTATCATACAATGAGGAAAAGTGCTATAAAAAGTAAAAACTCTGGCAAGATAATAGATAATGCTATGAGATATAGGCTCATTGCTCACTGTCACAGGACTTCCGTTCATTGTGCCAGATTCCCTCACTCATCTGCCTTTAACTTAACGTATTGCCCATAACAAGGCAGAATTAGTGTACGTACGCAATGTAGATTATTAAAGTGATCATAAAAACAACAAAAAACGCAAGTAGGTATCATTTTGTAGATTTTGTTGATGACGACGGCTTTAACTTGAACATACAAATATGCTATATGATATGAGCATTGTCTCGGAGTGATAGCATAAGGAAGAAAATGAAACAAGACATTTAGCCAACTTGAAACGTGCTAAATGGGCACGCAACAGCAACGCACATGAGGCAAAAAATGTTACTGTAACCGAGTATTGAGGAATGTGGCTGCTGGTGCTGAGAAGATGAGATGAAATGAATCAAGAACAAGAACTTATCAGAGAGGATGATGCGTTCCTGCGTTTTGTATGCAAAAAGCGAAAGCCTGCTCAACTTCTCAACGTATTTTGTGCCCGGTGAAGATTGTGAACTTTAAGAAGGGCAAAATGGAAGCAACAAATATTGCAGAGGAATGTAATGCTTTTGTATCCTACTCTAATATATATTTTTATGCTAATTAGCAGAATTGTTGGTGATCTCTTGAGTCAGATTATATGCCATTTTTCAAGTTTCTTACTCGATCCTGATGCGATATGCTCCCTACAATTGAACTTTTGATGTGATAAATAATAATCGCAGTTGAATTCGTGACGAAAGTAACGAAACGATTTCTGCTTTCTTTGACTAGAGGACCGGAAGCTTCTATAATGCATTTACGCAACATTACAGTCATTCTTGCCTGTCATCTAACTCGTCAACAGTTTTGGCTAAAATTTGATTTGCTGCTTGACTGAGCTCGTGTTTCATTAATATGTCATGTATGTTAGATTTGTAACAGCATGATAAAATCAATTCTATGTGAAATGTATAGGCGAATATAATCCAAAATTGAATTAAGAGTCATAAAACGAACCTGAACTTGTATCCTATTATGGAAATTAGCCTCAAAGTCCACGTAATAGATGCACGAGATTCAAAGCAATAAAAACCCACTAAACCAGTAGAAAGTCATTTAGAGACCTCACGCATTTTATCAGTGCAGAACGCAGGGTGACACGATGCAGCATCTCATATGAACAATCAAATGACACAATATTTTGCTTCAAATTTGCTTGTGTGGTGGGTAATTGTCGTTTATTAGGGGGCTAATATACATATAAATTCGCTTAATAGGGAAATAAGGAAATGCCCCTGATTACATGTTGAATTTCTTAGTGGTTAATGTGGATGCCCATTATAATCCTATTACCATGTTTCATGACAGTGGAAGGTAGAAAGTGTGTTCGGAACATTATCGTCCTTGATTATGGTTGAACTTTCATGTAATTCTAGCAGATTCATATCTGAAATATAAATTGGAATAATTTATTTGAGATTTTCATTGATGAATGAAGTTTTATTAAAATGCATACTGTATGTAGGAAACAGGTTATGAGCTGTAGAGAAGAGTTATTGTCTTGTATAACTTAATAAGACGCTAACTTTAATGCTTACTGATTTCGTGAAGTATTTCACTGGAGTACAACAACAACCGTTACCTCATTCATAGGCATAACGCATTCTTGAGATGCAAGCTCTGTACACCAGTAAATCTTGATTTGAGGAGCTTTATTAGCTTGTATCGTGACGAGACAAATACCGATGCAGTCTTAACAGGTGTGTCCTGTTGGTCAGTTGCCAATTGTCACCATTACCACTTTGTTTAGACATTTAAGGTGTAAGCATGATTTACAAAAAGTAGCAGGATGTGAACAACTGAACAGGTCAAAAAATTGAACAATATATGAACCTCACAAGATTCTATATTACCGGACAACCCTTTGACAATATTGTGTACTATACCAAGCAAAGTGATAATGGGACAAAATTTATGACATTGTTGTACTTACGCGCGAGAAAGAGCATTCATATCATTCAGAAAGCATCTTTTTAAAAGCTTTTAAAGATCATTCATGCTTAAGTATGAAACAAGTAGTCCTGTGTGCCTGTGTGTGATATAATATGACATATTTTACTGTATAAGGTTTTTTCTGCGATGTTTGTCTGCGTATGTTGTCCTAAATTCTTGTAAAATCAATGAGTTCATCATTTGGTCAGTTATTCTAAAGTCAATAACAAAAAGACTGTCAGTGAACTCTTCTGTATGTAAAATGGACAACAGCTTGTACCTTGTTATTTTATAAAAATGTGCAGCCGCAACCGCAGAAAATGCATTTCCCCTACCTTGGTTTGCAGCAGTATAAAAGCAATTATTCATGTTTGAAATGTACTTCCAATTAGTGCGGATAATCATTATTATTTTATTGCCAAAACTTAATCGCAACTTTCCTATTAGTTTACTAATTCCATATTGCACTTCCAGTTTTCAAGTTCTGGTAAGATGCACATGCGTACGAGTACATACAACTATGCAAGAATGCAAGAGTGCACAAAAAATTAGCATATGGTCTCAGTCTCAAGTGGACCCCTTTGTCTTAGCAGACAACGTCTAGTAACTATTGAGTGTCACAAGTTTTTGATAAGTGCTTATTTGAAATTAACCAACCGAATTCATGAAAGTGAGCTTGTAAATCATGGCTTTAGCTCCTACGATGTAGGATGTTACCTGCTATATATGCTGCATGCTACTGCCCACAATTTTTGTTGTGTTACGCTTACTTGTATCCTCAAAAACTGACATTTATTTCGCTTTCTTCTTTCATTTTACAAGAAGGTTGCCTTATATTCCCTTGTAGCAAGTAAATAATAACTACAAGAATGACAGTGATCATAAGCTAAGGAACCGTAGCCGGTGTAAGTAGTATGAACTGTGATAGTCCTGGTGAATTGGTGGGTTATATTTTGGGATTAACACTGGTGGAGGAGTGTATATGGTGGATAGGTGATATCTAGTGCTGAGTGCCTCATGATCATGATGGTGTGAGAAGACATTGCAGCAAAGGGAATGTGCGATAGCTAGAGACTCGCACTCACATGAGAGGATTCCACGGTGGTGTATGACTGGAGAGGTGTGAAAGTTCTTGCGTGTGTGTGGTGGACTGTATTCGAGTGGATATCATAGCGATGACTGGTTAGGTGGTGTTTTAGAGAAGTCATGCGCAGATAATCATTAGGAGTAGGGTATATAGGAGGTGTGAACTCTATTTAAAGAGGATTGGGATATAATCTATGGTATTAACGTCGTATGACTGGACAGAAGACGTGATTTTGTCGACGAGAAAACGACCATAGATAGAGTGGTGTAGAGCAGTGGTTATCAGGTATTTAGGGATGCAAGTAAGACTATGGGAAAACTGTCCAGTGTGGACTTGATGATGGTTACGTGCTCGCCGCATCATATGGTTGGTGGTATTATGGTCTACTCATAGCTATTGTGATTGAGCGTAGGAATTAGTGATTGATATGCTAGACAGTAGTATTGGAGAGTTGAGGATATTAGCAATGAAGAGGATCTGGAAGAATCGTGAGTTTGTATATTGTATTCGCATATATGCTAAGCGCCACCAGATAAAGTTAGTATAGTGCAAAGTGACTTAGGTAGATAGATTGTGGTCGAAAGGAGTGGTGGCGGCGACTATACGGGCGGTGAAAATGCGCTATGGTGGGCAATGTGTCACGTCGAGATTGGTTGGCAAAAAGTAGAAATATGGCAAGTGGAAGAGAGTTGGATTATCGGTATATCGTGAGATGGATTAAGGTATTGAGCCATGGGACGCACGGATAGTGATAAATGGGTGGGTGGGACGATAAGCTGTGTTGAGGAGTGATGGTGCTTAGATATTATTAGGAGCTGTCTGGTCGCGTGGTGGATGAGCACGACGCTGAAGAGGAAAGATATGGTTATGAAGTGCGTAGCCGATCGTGACTGGGAGGTATTTGGACTTAGAGAAATCTCTGGATAGTGGCCAAGATGAGGTGATATCAGATAATATTACTGATTCAATTTCGGAGCGGTAAACAGTGACTAAGTACGTGCATACCTACGTGAGGTGGTGTGTGTGTGTGGTATCGAGTATAGATGAATTAGTTAAGGTCTTAGCTGGATATTCGAGGTAAATAGTGAGAGGGGTTATAGCTATATATTAGTGGTGAATTGAATTTACTGTGTGATCTGGTGTGTGAGGATGTATCCATAAGTGGTAGGAGAATATATCGAGTGTGCGACGTGCTAGGAGATGTTTAGACGTATAGTGCACAATGGCCAATTCATTGGTATGGGAGAGACGAATGTACAGAAAAGTTCTGGGGGAGTATTTGGACAGTGCTTCGTAGCCATGTGTGGTGTCTTGCTTCGTTGAGAGCCTTGTCGGTTAGCCAACCGCTAATATTCATGAGAGAGATGTGAGTGTAGCGGTAGATAAGAGACTGGGCCGTGTGTGTACCGTGAGGTGTGCAGTGTGTCATGAGAGTAGCTCGTGGCACGCGGGTAGTGTACGCTAGACAAGTTTTTGGTAATTAACAGCTATGTGAATTCATCCGATGTGTTTATGGGAGATGTACAAGTAAGTACATATTGATAAGACTGGGCTCAATTAAATCAATGCAGATGATTCTTCATTAAGGTCTTCGCCGTGGGAGGACTGTTCTGAATGAAGAGAAAGTTTTTCAAGTTCTTTATGCTGCATCCTTGGTTCAGCCTCTCTTGAGATGATGCATTATCGTAGAAAATTAAATAAATTTCTTTTGTGCTGTTGTTATGATCTCATATATGAAAATATTTGAAAAATAGTCAAGTAAAATTGCTAATATGAACCTATCATCAACTCTAGAAAGCATTATTTGCATTCATTGAATTATTGTGAACGCGCCGCATGTTAGCAAGTTAGCATTATTATTACGATGCATTATCATAAATCACAAGGTAAATTCTAGAGAAATCAGATCAAAATCTAGAGAAACAATGGAACAGTGACAACAAGTTGTTGTTGGTCGCTCATAATTTCAGAAATTTCAAAATGGGTGGGATTCGGCATTTTTTCCTTCTCACGCCACACACCGTACCGACAACTTTCCTTCAACATACATAAAGGCAATCAAATTATGTTATATTAACAAATGTATGTAGCGGTCATCTATTAAAAACCAGGTATGCGTACAATCTAGGCTCATTCATTAATTTGTGGGAATGTGGTCGGGCATGAACGAGAAAAAGGCAAACCAGTTGAATTGCTTACCTATCATAAGCATAAACATTTGAATAATATGAAACAACCCTATTTTCCTTCACAGTTTAAGAAAACGTTTTAAAAATCAAGTCCAAAAATTACTAGACAAGCTAGCTCAGTCTGAGTGAAATGCTGCCGGTCAAGTAATAATCCTGTTGCAAACTTGCCAGGTTTTTGTATTTCAGTTCATATTCTATTTTCTATATAACCGGAGATGCGTTACTTTGCGTACAAATTATCATTTACCAATAAAAAGTTTCTTGAACATACCTACTATTATTACCTAACTTTAATTGTACCTTTAAGATTTCATGAACAATGAACACAACCCGATCACCTCCATTCAAAATCCAGATTGCGTGTACGCACACTCTTATATAGGCTGTATTGGGTTGGCTTTGCTGCAATTTGAGTATAATTTGTACGCAGACGAAACAGCCGAACCGAATAATACAAGTGTTGAATATATGATATTTAATTTCTCACCTCATTTCCCATATCTAAATTTCACAACCATCAAGTAATTATAATCAATTTGAAATCTAAATTGTTGAAGATATGATTTGGAATTCATTAGTTCATGAAAACGCTGTAGTTGTTGTATTTATATAGCTGTCTGTAATATATGAGTCAACCAGAGCGTCACAATGGGGCTATACGAGATGAAGATAAACCTCTCCTATTCACACCAACTTTTCCGTCTGCTGCGTGATTTTTATTTTGAGTGCGTACTTTACATATAAATTACATATTACATTTGCATACACGCATTCTAAAGTTACAAATCCCGATAAAAAATTAATCTGATTGTTGTTTCTAGCAGACTTTGCACTACACCTGATTCGACTTAAACATACATGATCTACTTTTAACATTGACGGTAGATTCATTTGAAAACTTATTAAACTTTTATTGATTTCAAAATTTACTAACAGTCCCAACAAAAATGTCATTATTGTAATTCCGTTGACTATGTAATAAACTATAGGTATTGGCTTGTTACAAAATGCTTAGGAGCTGTTTAAGAAATTGTTTAAGAAATTGAATGGCCATAAGCAGCATGCTTACATACCATAAGCATATGAGCACATGTTAAACCGGTTACGACATTTATCATTTGACCAACCATTCATTCAAGTCTTCACCAATAAAATCAAAACCAGAACCGGAGGTATCGACAAAAAAAGATGGTCTCGCTCGTGCTTTGGCATTCCTCAAAGCTCACTTTTACTTTCCTTTATAAAAATATTGATGATAATAAATATGCATGCAAATAATCAGAAGAATAAGTACCAAAACTGCATTTTTGGTTTGTGGTCTTTTCTACAAAATTACTCACCAATTTTATTACTGAGCTAACTGATTGTGTGAGTGGATACTAGGGAGGAAAGTGTAGAGCAGCGTGATGTATATTTTAAAAATATTTGTTTAAAAAATGGCATGGATTTTTTTACGTCATCAAGTGCGCGTGGTCGAGCCTCCAGAAAGCGGCGGCTGAAAGCTGTTTTACTTCTATTGGGGGCTTGACACTGAATGATAAAGCCTCTCTATCATGATTGTCGAATGTCAAAGTTTATTACATGTGTGTGAAGAAATGTCAGGAATAGGTGGTTGACCATTGTCATCGATGGGGTGCATATGCTGCTTATGGGCTTTAATTTTATTCGAGGGGACGGCGGTGCATTTCGGCATGACTATCGTTTGACATGGGCTGAATCGTTGCAATTCCAGCCCGCATTTCGTGAGTGCTGCGTGACATGCAACATTACTCTCTAATTGTTATAGCGAGCGAGTGCGAGTTTATAATACTTGCGGTCTCATCACCTCTTCTGTTCAGGATTATGCGTGGTGATGGTGGCAGGTGTGGTCGTTAGATTGGTCGGGAGGAAGTAGAGGTGGAGATAGCATAGAGAGAAGGATGCTATTCGCCACTTTGGATCGCTACGGTGGTAGAGAGATGATATTAGGCAAGTGTGATGTACGTGATATCGCGGGTGCTGAGAGGTGTCGTCATGGAGTGTGAGGATCGCCTGGTTGCGAGAGAAAGGATTAGACGTGAGCACGAAATTCGTATCACATGTTTACAGTGAATGATCAGGAGGTGTGCGAACATGGTGATAATGATAGCTTTTCCGTGGAGGGTGTAATTTTATCCCAGTGTCGATATGCGTATTCGTGTTGAAAAGTTGCCACAAGGGAGAAGAATGTGAATAGGCAAAGGGCAGGCTAGTTTTGTTGATGAATATTACCCAGCTTCGGAGGCCTGCTAATTAAGGGCGTTTAATTAAGCAGGTTTGTGGAGCTCTAATAAGGATTTACTTCTCATTGTATTGATACATGTACTGGTAGACGTGTATTCCTATACTTTTATTATAGTTTAGAACGAGACCTGTTTAAACGCAAAATTTTACTTTTTAGAGATATCCAAATCGAAATAGCGGAAGAAGGAATATGATGACGATTGCATTATTGTGCGTGCTTCTTATGTAAATGAATGTCAGCTTATCAAAAATGATAGCGTTATTATTATGAGATGCAATTTTTATGCTGGGAGATATAAAAACCACTGTACCTAATGTCATTTCGCATGCATACATGACCAGTCGTTAAAAAAGTTCTGTAGTTTAGTTTGGATTGAGAGTGAAAAGGAACAATCTTCATATCATCATTAAAATATATGCTATTGCTCGAGATTATGTATACACAATGAAGGGTTATACAGAAAGGGCATGCAAATTCAATGTGAAGTGAGTCGAAGGATAATTAACAAGCGTAATAATCCTATCATGTGTGCCGTGAACTTGAGCCTTATCAACTAGCATATATTTTGATGACTTTCTTCAGCAGTATCTTCTAGTCTTGAGTGAGACTCATACAAAGCTTTGGCTTTGAAGTGATAGCGAAAGTTGTGGGGCTACTGTGAGCAGAGCAAAGAGCAATTATTTTGTGTGAGGTGATAGGATGGTTGATGGTCCCTATACCTCTAACTTGTCACACGTATGAAATATTACAAGATTTCTGCAACTTTGTATAATCACTCGCTACTAGATGGTTAGATAGAAATTATTTTTTTAAAGACAACGGCAGCTGCTATGGATTGTTATAAGGAGCTATAAAAACTTGTATGATACGTCATAATATTTTTTAAATGTCAGAGACAGTCAGACGCCAACACGTAGGGTAACAGCTTTTACTCGATAAGAATCTGGCTCTTTGATGGGCATCTGTCACGTTACAAACACTAAAGGAAGTTGACCAATGACCAAAGAATGAATGGCTATAATGTACCTATAAAATCTATGAATCTATTAACTCAATGTAGAAAATCATCTAAAGAAAACATCAAGTCGATAGAAACGGATTGAAATGGAAAGTGATGAAGATTTGCTAGTTTTATTTCCAAATTCCTAAAAAAAGTTTTAAGCAACAAAGTGTGTATCTTATGTTCTCACTTCTCATCTTTTTCATAATCAACTTTTCTGACCTAGAATAATATTTTAAAATTCGTATCATGTATAAAGTACACACTATTTTTTCAACTGCCTCAGATAACCAAGTGCATACTATAGAGAATATAATATTAACCTTAACCAACAAGGGAAGATATGATTATTACTTAAATCATTATGTGTTTATTACAATTGTACATCCCACTCTACCAAGCTTGCAATCATGCACAGTCAGTAATAAAAGAAACACAGATATATACTTATATATATGCACTCACAGTCAAAATTGAAATATGCAAACGTGGAATAAATGGGAAATCATGCCAAGTGGTTCAATTCTAATATTCTCCTCCGCGGCTGGCTTATAGAGTAATTTTGCCAATTAGTACTAGACTAATAGTGCATATCCCTACATAACAAAACCGCATCATTTTGACCAATCAACCTACTTGTAAATTTTATGAATTTCAAATATGCGCTTGTAAGTACGTACTCACAATCTGCTAAAAACTTTCATTCATTTCATAAAATTAAAAACAAAAGTTTCATATACGAGTAATACATGCATCACAATCAAGCAGCCATGTATATTCTCATAGTTTCTATAAAACGATGAGCCGAAGCGTGGGCAGAATTTTAGTATAAAAGTTTGGGTTTTGAATTCTTGGAAGTTTTTTATTTGCTCTCATATTAATATAATAAAAATGTGAGGTACATATACTTTACCCGTAAAAAGGGTTTTGCAACAAGTACTTCACATGCATACTATTTTTTTTTACAGTGGGTCTAACTTTCTTTGGCAATGAATTTTATTATGCATATTTTAAAAAATATTCCTCGTTCCTGACTCAACATTTCTTAACTTTGTTCTATTAAATTGACAATGTAGAACCCAACATCATTGACAATGCATCTATCTTCATTTTTACATGCAAATATGAATAAATTGTGTTGTTTGAGTTGCAAATACAACACACGAGATCAAAGATGTATCAGCATCCGTACTTGACATGCACATACATTTTTCGACATCTCGTCAGAGATTTAAACCGTGACCTTTACCTAATCCCATTCAAACTCACTCACCATTAAATTATATCCCTTTTGATTTTAATAAGCATATCATGCCCCAATTAAAATTCCTCCGAGTACAGGCATACATCACAAATATAGTAGTAGCTTTTCAAATATTTTTAATTGAGTCAGTCACATTTTTATCTGCAATGCAACGAATACACATAATATGTTGAGTCCCAAAGGGATCCCTGCAACTTACTTTTGAAAAGGACTTTTAAAATGTCATTAAGATGAGCATTTTGTGTTTCTACTCTCATCATTTCTAAACACTGATTTTGATTTAAATGCATGATAAGAAAAGAAACATGATGTTTCTTGTTACACGCAATATTAACCTTCATAACTCGTCAATGTGAATCAACTCACCAAGTAGTCATCCTCATCATCAGCATAGACATAACCTAGACTTTCTACGAGGATTTACGTATATAGACATATTACATCCGGTGCAGCAACAAATCTCTTTTTTGCAGTATTAAATGCAGCCATATTTTCCCACAATATGACCTTACAGTACATTATGCATCATAAACCATTCAAAAAATACAATTAGTTACACTGCATTGCATCCATTTTCTTTCTTTCACGGAAACCCACCCCCTTGAAACTCTGCAACCGTAAAGGAGAGTCAGCAAACCACACTAATAATGTAAGTCATATATTATTATTAACATGACTTTTGTTGACTGATCAATATATTTTTATTCATACAAACCCCGTTTTGCAAACTTACAAAGAAAAACCGGATGTTTTCATATTTCACAAGAAATAATTAAACGATTCACTTTTTTTGTCAGAGTGCAGGAAACTCAAGACAAACCTACACTTATGTTTTTATGTGTGCTTTGTTATGATATGCAAAAAAATCGTATAACTTCATTTTCATTTCACCGTGCAAAGTGTGGACTCTTTCAAGACTAATTGCTTTTAGTCACTCGTCAAGTGCACTTTTAATTACTTGTGGGTTTCATACAGCTTGCTAGAAAATGAAGGAGTGCGTAGTATTCGTAATGTGTGCAATATTATGCATCATTCATTACAATTATGGCAGGTTGATTAAACTCACCGCAAACAGCTTTGAGCTTACATTAGAGTTTAATTGAGAGTTTGAAACGGAACTTTCCTTTAAGTACTCATTCGTGTCCCCGTATATGTATGCACGTTATAGTTATGATTATGATGTTCGTCATTATCATCCACATCAGACCCACATGGTATGGCAATGGCATATCGTTCGTGTGTTGTGGTGATTTCATGTAATTATGGTCCATTACCCTTGTAATCTTCATTTAAGTACCCCTTAAATCAAGCGCATGCGGGAGGACCAATATTAATGCAAGACTTATGCCTTCTAATTAAAGTAAAATGATACCTGATATTTTATAAATGTATCAAAAAGTATCAACACAGGTAGGCAAATCTACTCCATACATAAAAATGAAAAGCAATCACGAAACTAGCAAATTGGCTTTTGATGTTATGAGTACATAGGAATCACCCAAAATCACATAACGTCAAACGTAATCGAAGTAATAAGTGGTTGCAATAAATCTTCTCAATTTGGAAACTCTTGTACCTTTTCACATTTGATAAGAGCAAAGCCAAAGTAATATTCTTTAATTGTTGATAACTATAATTGTTTACAATCCGCAGCTTTGAATTATAACGATGATGAATGATGAATATGATGAGAAGCCATAACATAACATCCTCTGCTTGAATACCGGATCTGCAAAATTGTGAACATAATAATTTTGAAAGTTTTTTCTTGTTCGCCTCAAGAAAGAGAGTTTTCGTTTACTAGTGTAGACATGTCACGTGTTAATCAACCATTTTTTTCTTCATAGAGAGAAAATAAGATCGTTTTTACAAATAAAAACATATTTTTTTGCATTATAATTTGAGAAATCATAATATTTTAATTTTATTACTGCATTCCCCATGTATATTCTCTCTCTCATTTCATCTTAGATGTTGTTCATTTGCCAACAAACAGAAGCACCCTCACCAAAACCAAACAGCAATAATACCACATACAACACAAAAATATACAAGCGTGTGCAAGATTTTTGCTTCAGTTTTGATGCAAAAGAAAGTAATTTATGGATGCAATTGTTGTAATGTTGGTTAAGCACCATTAACACTATATCTAGTTTCCCTAAATGCATGTATTTTATATGTATAAATGTGTTTGGTTAATACACCCAGTCTACATTACATCTGCATTAGCACAAGTGTATGAAATAGGAAACATAAGATTTTTGAAACAATAATGAAGATATGAGTGAGTCAAGTTCAATGTTACAGTTTTTACATTTATGTTGGCATTATATACTCAGCGATCCATACAATTTTTCACATTTCTGACTCATGCTGCTGACCATAATGAAGGAAAACTTATTGTTTCGTTAAGTTAACAATATTATACGCGTTACGGATGCCACAACAGCACAGTACCTTCCTTCCATGTATTTGAAATATGCCCACTTGTTCTACGTTGCTGACTGACTTCACTCTTTCTTTTCCTTTTCTTTTTTTCTAGTGTTCATTGATAACCACGTATTTTTCATATTTACTCAAATATAGTGAGTGTGCATCCTATTATATTATATTATGTGATTTTTTCTACCTCTTTTGTAGGTACATTACCACCTTAAATAGTATTAGAGCACGTGAGTGAGTGTGCCAAGATGTACACTGATTGCTGCGTAAAAATGCATGTAAACGACTTACTGCCTTACTTTGTTCATTGTTGTAGGTGAAAAGCCAATTTTTATGCGTTTGTACGTTGCCCACAGGTATCCATCCCTTGGTGTGAGCTATTCCTCCTGACCTAAACAGGTTTTCGAGCCTGAGCAAAGGCACACATTTTAAAGGGCGCGTCGTTGCAGAGAGAACCTCAGTCTTCAGCTAGCCATCCTCTCAGAAGAGCTCATCCTCCTCTCTGAATTCCTTACAAAAACTTGCTTTCAGTAGCAAAATCTGAGTTTCGTCGGTGCGTTACCAGTTTTACAAAAAGTTTCAATCATGAAGGTAGTGATGAGTGTTGTGGCCATCGCCATCGGCCTTATTGGCTGTGCTGCTGCAGGAACTAAGCAGCATGCGGATGTTTCCGACCCCTCTGGAAACTGGGGTGCTGCTCGCCAAGGAGGAGGAGGATATGGTGGTGGTTGGGTACGTGGTTTTCGTGAAATTTTTAAGTGAAGTTTCTATAAACGGTCGGGGGAAAGAAAAAAAGTGTTTTTACGTGTGTAAAGTTCAACTTGTCAGTTGTAAAACCGTTTCTTTCTTGTTATTATTATTAATAGGGATGGGGCTACGATGTTAGCACTGGACTTGTCTTTGTTGGACTTCCACTCTTGCTCCTCATTCCCCTCCTCTTCTGTCTCCCATACCTTCTCCACGGACATGGACACCATGGCGGCCACCATGGAGGTGGAGGCGCCGGCGGCGGTGGATATGGACACGCTGGCGGATATGGTCGTTTCCGAGGTGGCTCTGCTGCTGCTGCTACTATCCAAAGGAGAACTGACCAATTGACTCAACAAATCTTGCCAAAATTGTAAATGTAAGTTTTTGTATTTGTGCACTGATAGGGTTCTAGATTGATTGAGAGGGCAAACTAAATAGTACGCTGATATAACTTGCTTGCTTCTTGGTTTCCGGTGAATTTGCATTGTAATTTTGAAAAGACATAATTTAATTTCGTATCTCGTAAAAAGTTAGGTCAGAAAATTGCACAAGAAACTATAATCTCGCTTCATGTTGCTCGCTAACGTTAGTTTTCTCATTGTTCTTTCCGTAGGTTCGAGTTTATCCAATCCAATTTGTAAATTATACCAAATCAGACCTACCGACTTGATGGGGACATAGTATAACTCCTGCGCGTTATATAAGCGAGAACCAAAATTCCTAACTCAAAATTTCAACCCGTCGTGTGTGCCACACCTCTATGCTTATATATTACCAAATATTTTTTATGCTGACAAATCTTCGGGTCCTCTTGATTCCAAACCTGCAAAATTGGGACTTGTGAACTACCTTGAAAGGAAAACTTATTGGCATCATGTATTCAAAATTCAAACGTTCAGAAACTAGTCGGACCAGACGATAGATCAGACATTTGAATATTATATTATATATGTGCAGTATTCATTTACGGTCTTAACTTGTCTAACTTTACCTTATTCTTATGGTCAAGATTATACCCCCCAATCTTGGACGCTATATATTCCCTCCCAACCAACAACCCCAGTATATTTATCCCTTTCCCATAAAACCTGAAGCAGCCTTAAAAACTGCCCTTCTTTCCCATGAACTTAGCAGAATACCAAAGAACCTTACCACAACCAGAATTTTAGACCTTAAAAAACCGACAACTCAAAATTTTTTAGACGAAAACGAAACGCTCTTATTAAGACATGAACAGATATTGGACTATGTTGAACAAAATTACCTGACAAAATTCCAATAATGCAGCCCTAGCATTGACTGTAAAGTTGACCTCACTCGACATATTTTTGTACATAGGAAAACGTGTGTTATTTTATATGACGGTGAGCCACTCTCAGTTAAGGTTGAGCTGATCTAATTGATGATACTTATTTTTTGTTGTTGTTATTGATAATTATAATTATTATAATTTATTATCAAGTTATCAAATCTAGCTTCTTCCATATTACTGGAGGCGAGTTGTTTGCTTAACGTGTTTTTGTTGATTATTTTGTAATTGTTTTCTGATATGAGCTATATATATGCTATTGTGTTGAAAAAGATATGATAATATGCAACGAAGAAATGATTAAAAATGCAATACTTTTTTTTATAGAATGAGATTTTCTATTTTGGCATTTTTTATTCTAGTATATAACACTTTTAATTTAGGTGTGAGAGATGATGATATGATATTACATGGACTGTGAGTTTAGTGGGTGCTCATTATTGTAATCAGAAGAGTGTTAAGAGAGCAGCTTCTTTTTCTTGAAGACTTTCTTCAATGTATTCTATATTTGTTCTTGTAATGAGTAAGGTAGAAAAATGATGATGGTCTCGTATGGTCTGTGGCACTCCATATTTTACAGAGCATAAAATATTAAGCCTAAAAATGCATTTTACCACTTACCACCACATAAAGTGTTTCCCCTCGTGGATCCGTAATTAACCTTTGTATATCGAGCATACTAGGCACATATAAAATATGGGTTGGTTTTGGTTCTACCTACTGATTACATTGTTGTAATATCATATCTCACAATGATCAGTGTTATATACTTAATACTCTTTTTAAAGGAATGTGTTTCATTTTCAGTATTCTGTTGTTTGAAAAATTACCAGTCCAAGCCATTTTATTAGTCTAATGATAATGTAGTACATGCTGACCTTGCTTTCCCTTGTATTTGTTTTTGAGTAGAGTATATAGAGAAATATAAAATCTTATGTTGCAGGAATTCAGAAATCTTTCCGAAATATCTGTGTAATTTTACGCATGAAGGTTTTTGTAGAGCAGATTTTCATAAGCTTGTGTAGTCATTCTTGAATACATGAAGAAGACTTTTCCAATCCTAATATTAGATATAAAGATAAACAAAGGTGAATATATGTTGACATATTATATTTGCCTTTGCTCATCGTGTCCAAGGTACGTTTCTTTGGTCAAAATACCGATTTTTGTAATCAAAGTATGTTATGAATAAGTAATCATACTGATTTCTTGCTTTTACTCCCCTCCAACGCACCGACTCTCAAGCGATGCTACTCAGAGACAAGTGCATTTGAGCCCAAAGAAGGTATTGGAATATTTAGTTGGAGAATTTAAGAAAGTTGTGGGAAAGCACTACTATAACATTGAATGTATAAATTATATATTTTTTTAAATTTCATAGTTCTTACAAGATTTTTTATTCAATATCCATGTTTCAGTTAACAATTCCTGTCATATGATGACCATGATATATACCACGGAAGAAGAGCAGCAGCTCAAAATGCAACATAATGGTATGATATGCCCAAAGAAATTATAGATTTTTTATAGATAGATTTATAGATTTTCAATGAATTAGTGATTTAGTCGTTTGAAAATCGTATTTAAAGAAAGTGACCAACTTACTGTCATTTTTCAATTTCTATTGCGATAAAAAAAATTCAATTACCTATCCTTAAATTGAATCCTACGTCTGATAGCACACAATTTATTTTCGTATTTCCAATTCTGCAGCGTAGCGTGCCTCTTTTTCATCAACAAATGAAATTGAATCCTGGTCAAATCTAACCACTATTCCTTTATAATGCAGCAGAACAAGATATAGCTTAAGCTCTTGGCTGAAGAGATGCCTTCTGAACTACTTTTAAGGGCATTCGACATCCATGATCGATTGTTCTCTTTTATGTTTCCTATGCCCTTAACTGCAAACAAGAATACGAGGCAGATTAAAGTCAACACTACCCCGTTGTGGAAACTGACACCATGGCTCTGTTTCATGGGGACTTTACTGGTTCACGGTGTTGGAACATCAAGTTATTTACTTGTAACGGAACGTTTTCACAAGAGGAAGTTTGTCAACGTTGCAAATTACATTATCTTCCTTTTATGCTTTGTTGGATACCTGGGAACGTTCTATATTTCCCTGTTGTCTTATTTTTATGCAGAGGAGGCTGTTGTTGGAACTAACCAGTTAATTGATTTGGAAAGGAGATTGTCAACTCGTAAGTTCAAACTTAGTTTTTCATTATAATTATTATGACTTTATCTGTACTAATGTATTTTTTTTGCTCTACCAGGCTTTCGAAAAATTGCTACTCAACTCGGAAGCCGATTTGGCATTCGGGGAATAGTAGCAGTCGGACAAGTTATCATTGCATTTTTTAGCCCGCTACCTTTCACCTTTATCTTTGTTTTTGAGGATTTGGATGCGACCTATTTTGTACTCCGAGATTTTCTACCAGATGCTACCCAATGGGATGGGAAAACAATTTTGGCTTGTTCCGTTTTTAGAATAATTATCTTTTTACCGGGAGCCTGCGAAGTAGCTAGATCTGTTAGTTTACTAATGGTCTGCTTTCTTTGCGGTTTGGAAACGTACATGAGAGTTTTGAGAATTATATTTCGGATTGATCGACAAAACTTTTTCTTTTATTATCCACAGTTCAGGTTGATACACATAACCTTGCAAAAGTTACTGGGCCCATTGTTGGCATGCGGGCTTCTTAGTATGTTCCTTACATTTGTCTTTTTACTTTGGTGTTGTGTAAGAGCCTATGGCAAGATTCATTGGTTTGTGTATTGTGGCATGTGCCTTTTTGTAGTCATTTTTCTTACCATAAGCTCACTTTGCTTTCCCCTGGTCGTGGAGTTGTTTGAGAGCAGTGGTGTTGTGATTAGGAAGTGGAGATTATTTTATTATAGTAAATGGGATTTTAAGAGGATAAGAAAACGGGTAGCGAGAGCTCAGCCTCCTATTAGTTTTTCATGCTCCCTTTTCTTTCCATTCAAGAAAGGGTCGATGGTTAAATTTTACTCGGCTGTTGTTGAATACTGGTTAACTAGCGTACTAATGTTTACACTTTGATTGAGAAAGGTCAATAATGTGAAAACTTAGTAACTTTTTGCTTAACACAATTTCAGCTATATTATAATGTGAAGAGAATTTATGTATAATTGAAAAAATTGTGAAGAAATTGATATGCATAATTAATTTTGCAAGCTGTATGTTCAAGTTTGTAAATCTTGGCTACTGACCTTTGAAAAAAATAAAGCGTGTGAAAAAAAGAAGTGCTTAATAATTAATTATTGGTAGTTTTACGCAATAAAGGTGCCCATGTTTGCAACAGTATTTTGTACATGTGAAACATTAACAAAATATCAAATCTGTGTATGCCATTACCATATTGCAATTCAACATTCCACATAAGATCTCAGTTAATTTAACCCAATTTATATGCCAACTTTAAACGATGAATAAGTTTCTACACAGACAAAATGTAATACATCATGGAGTATAGGTAAGCTATAAAAATAAGTTAACGAGCAAATTCGAATTTATGTTTAGAAATGTTTGAAATGTATTTTTATTGTTGTTTGATGTTAACAGATCTATTTTTGAATCAGAAAGAATTTTGTGTGAAATCATGAAATAATTGAGTTCTCGATTACAGTAGATGACATGACCATTGACTTACAAGTTTCAAAAGGACCCATCTAACTAAAACTTACTTCAAACAAACCGAATCGGATTTTGGTTGGTTATGATCCTGCCTGTGTTAATTTATTGGCGTATCTCAACCATGAGTTACAAGACAAAGTGTCATATATATGAGTTCCAAAAAATAAAATACAATTTCCTGTAAAACTGCATGGTATCTCGTAAACTCCAAACACCAACATGCAAAGCAACAAGATATTAGTTTGGGGGCTAAACGAATCTCTAGAGAATTGAATTTCTTATTTATATTCTTGTTTATTTTCAACAAAATTCACCATGTCGTAGGAAGCATTTTAATTTTGAACTTGAAAATAGGAGGAAGCATATAGTGCTAATTAGCTTTGTAACAAATTGGTTCCAATGTTGACTGACCTGACAATGTGAGATGAACTTGATAACGACACAAAACGGAATATTTTAGTGGAAAATTTCCGACAAAGAAGGTTTGAAACATGAAATTTCCACCACTCTGCTTCCAACATAAGTTTATACTTACAATCGGCTATAAAAAATTTGTTTCTTAAACTCTGTGAAAGGATCTTTGGACTCCTCGTTATATACATTCATAAACATTTTAGTACAATCTTTTTGTTGAACCTGCCGTCATCCGACAGTACGTGTGAAGATCAGGATAAAGAAACTTTACATTTATTATGATTTGACATAACGACTCGTCTGTAACGAGCAGTGATGCATACCGCGATGTCAGAACGCTTCCAAAGAAATCGTAGCTCTTTTGAAACGAGCATTTTAGAAGAAAAAAAATTTATTCATTCCATTGAGCAAAGAGTCAAGGCTGACTATAAGGAACATCACACAAACTTCTCAAAGTCATGATGATTTCAACCTGAAATGTGTATAATAAATGCTTCTCATTTTCGGTTTCTTTAAAAGGATGGAATGCCCCGAAAAAAGTTACACTCTGTCTAATTGTGTAAGTATACGGAAACCAAAAATGTATAGGAACTTCCCACATGTTATTATCATGTTTTTCAATTCCCATATTTGTTTGGGAACAACTGCGTGCACCATTTTAGTCACGTCATCATTATCATCACCATCTTCTTAGAATGCCTAGCTGTCAGTAGTGTTAGAAAGAAAATAGCATAACATCACCGATTTCCCCTTTTCTTGGTTTCATCTCTCACTCAGTTAGTCTGAAAAAGCAGACACAATTTCACAGTGTCAACACCAGCAAATGTAGGCTGGATATATCCCTATTATATACTATATAATCCATTTGTATTTCGGTCATGAATACACTTAATATATACATCCTCTCCTAAACTCTCCGGTTATTCCGCTCAGCGAGGCTGTTTCGTGATGTCAGGGAACACAACAACAGTCACCGTTGAAGAAGTGGAGATCAGATAAACAAATTTTTCTTTGCAAATGCTCCCTCTCTCAGTCAGTCTCTCTTTGTCCGTGTTGACTAAACGATCAAAAGCATTGCTTGCTTCCCAGATTTGGAGGAAGTTGATTGTGTATACAAAACTTTAAGTGACTTTCCAAAAAGCCTTGTCAAATTGCAAGCGTTTCTAAATAACTTGTGAACACAAAAAAATCCCTGAGGCAAAAGAAACATAAGCCGGGTATAAATAACCGCATAGACAGCTTTTACCAATATATTTTCCTTGTTTCTACTAACAAAGCGTCGCTTCTCCCTAATAAAAGGTACATATAAAGTCGTACTCTCAAAGTGCCAATCATAATCACCCGAGAAAGCACAAGAGGCAAGAGCAAGGCTGTGCAAAGTCAATCCTCAGCTCTGCGGTGACGGCGAAAGCGTGTAGTGAAGACAGAGAAGCTCTCATAATAATGTAAGTTGCAATTAGTCATGTTTTTCTCTTATGTAAAACATACTCCAAGAGTGTCCTGGTTTGGTTTCCTTTCGGTTGATAGAAAGTTCCCTGTCATGAATTATCTATTGACTTTAAGAGTTTGACGTTATCATTTTGTACGGCATCACACCAAAAGGAACAATAAATCGGATCACACGCAAGAGTATGCATATCTCTTCTTATTAATTTTGCATGAACTCCTCGAGTCCCCTGGAGTGTTCACTTTTCTCCTTTCTCTTATTATTATTTATTGCCAAAATGTTAATGGAACAGCAAACCAAAGCTCATCCTGGCCTGCCTACATTTGTCTTGCTTCCTGCTGTCTGCTCGCAAGCCACCTACTCTAAAAGCTCTTTTCTATCCATCACACCACCCAACCCAACTACTTTATCATTCTTTGATTGAGCCAGAAGCAAAACTGTCTTATAATATCATCTACATATAACAACATTAGGATTATTATTGACAACAACTATCTACAGAACAGGCTAGCAGACCCAAAGTAATTTTCTTTTGTATTCTTGTTCCTCATTCGTTGAGAAAATATATTAAATCAATATATTATACAAAATATTACACCAAGCCGCAGTAGGAGAGGACGTCATCTCCAAAATCTCAATAGGTTAGTTATGAACGGACATTGCCTGGAAGAAATGATATTAGCATCAACTAAATAGCCACAACGGGGAAAGCAAAAGCACATTATAAATATTGAATGCACCACTATATATATGTATCTAATCGCTCATAATTTTGTCTCTGGCTTTTCGTGAAGTGTAGGTAGTGCTTGCAGGCATTTTATGATGATGATGGAGATGGAACTCTAGCTAGTATAGTTAGTTGTTTCCAATTTTCTTCTAGTGTTACTTCATTAGTACTTTCTCTTGGGTAGTGGAAAGAGGTAATCCGCATAAAACCAGTCTTCGCATATCGAGTTTCGCGTCTTAACCAACTCAACGTACATGAGAAAGGCGTGCATGCGATGCGAGGGCATGTGAAAGCTGTATTGAATGTTGAATCTAAGAGAAAAACATTTTTCGTTGTGTGTTTTCGTGTGCGAACTGGAACGGAGTGGGATATTACTATTATTTTCTCTGTCTTCTAGGTTGACATGAAGAAAGGGTCAACATCGAAGAACTCCTGCAGCTCAACGTAAATTTTCTTCAAATTACCAGGCGATTTGGATGAGCCGTTATAAAGTTACATTATTTTAAAAGCTTGGGTTTCACTCTGATGCGGATGGTGATAGTGAAGTGTCAAATAACCTTTTAAGACTATTAGTGAGAAGTGGTTTTGGAATGTGAGTCATTATTCGCAGCTCTGAAACTCGTAAATTGCAATTTGATTGTGGAAATCTGCAGGAAAGCTCAAAAGTTTACTGCCTCCAAGTCAATAAACCGTTGTAGCCATGCAGCTTGAAGATATAGAGGAAGAGCATAATCGGGGCAAAACACCCGAAAGAATGGTACTCGATCCGAATCATGGAAATACCAAAGATCAACGAAGGGGGTCATCAAGCCTTTTAGCGGCAGCTGGAATTGGCTATGAGCAGAGGAGAAAGTCATCCATGCAGACCCAAGAAGGACGGGTGTTCCAACAGGGCAATCAAGTAATGTTCCATGTCGTAAAATAATATTGTTTAGGGAAGAATATCTCTTTAAAAATAGACCATATATTTGCCTATGAAAACATTGCCATTACTTGCTGTTTATAAGTATATCAATGCATCGTTCTGCGAATTAATGTTGTGATTCCAGACTGACCTACGATTCTACGAGCACTATGCAATTCATAATGTCATGATGACACGCTGAACTTTCGCATTATGTTTACGTATTGTATGATTCCATTCCACTAAAGAAAACCCGTCGTTGGTGTGTTTTTATCCGCAAGAACATGAGTTGGACACGATTTCTACATGTAGTTACTTTTGAACATTTGGCTTTTGCTGCTGTCTGACTACTCAAATACCACCTACGTTGTAATGTCAGTAAAAGCTTTGGTTTCCGGGGCTAAATGAGAAAGTTTACTTCCAAACGGGAGTCGTCAGTGAGAACAAATGTGCATAATTGCATGTCTTAGGACAGTTTCCAAGAAATAATCACCAGCTGCATTTTGGGAAAGTTTTTTTACTGATCTCACTCCCGCCGGCTTATGGATAATGTTTTATAACTACAGTTTAAAAGCTGTATGCATAATGCAGTTGTCTACAAAGGTGCTTTTTAAGCCTAACTTCATGCATAATGTATAAAATGAAAGAGGAATGTTACTGGAATGAAATGATTCATTCTTTACAGCACAAAGGTGGACTGTTATTTTTTCGCATTCTTTTTTAATGGATCTTTAATGTAATGTGCAAGAAAATTTGCAGAGATGGTGTGACAATTTGGTTTAATGACCAAGTTTTTGTAATGTTAATGTTGCTATAACTTTATTATAAAAGTTACTTACTTTTCAGATTTGTGTCTCACACAGGTAGTTAATCGAGGAGTATATCACTGTAGCCAAATGTTATGTGCTTTGGCCGTATGGGGGAACGGATTTAATCTGCTTACTCGAACGGATTTTAGATACATTTTTTCATTTGAAGTCACTTGCGAGCAAGCAATGGTAACAATACATGTAAATGATCAGTAAAGTAATAATAATGCAATAGATAATTAGCATGGAAGGTAGTCTGATGATGACGAAGACGTCATTTCTTTCTCCCGATAGAGATGTTATCATAAAATCCTTGTTTGTTTCCTCACACAGGAACGGAGGAAGACAAGCAGCCTTAATAAGCTAAATACGCTTAATTACTTTGACTAGTTGATGACACGGGTATTCTTGCCAACTCAAAAAATGTATATTCTTATGCCAGAATTTCGTGTTTCCAATGCAGACTGTAGGTGGTTTTACATGGTTTATTCAAGACCAAATCTTGGAAATGGTATACAGTTTCCTATATTGTACACATGCATTCATAAGTACTTCTTATTCACGTACTCAAATGTTCCGTGAAAGCTATCAATCTGACCAATGATTAAATTTGGCTTAACAAGACGAGTGTGAGCTGTCGTGAGCTAGTGAAGCTAAAAAAACTGGGTTAATATCATCAGATATACAGACCAGCATTCCAATAGTATTCTTACAAGAAGTGGTACGCAAAAAGCCTACATGTGTAATAAAATAACCCTCTCCCATCGGTTCTTATGGAACCTGGCACAAAGCCCAACGCACAATTTAGGTCTGGCCACCACATACTCCCCAATTAACCGAAATACACCCACAGAAACACAAACTACACTCCATGTGTGATGCATTTATTAAAAGGAACACCTACATATTATTCATCACATCTATTCTTCAAGCTGTTTGGATTAATTTTGAGAATAAAGAACATGACGCTTTTCATTTTTCAATTTAGAGCCAATCATTAGGGAAGAAAGTAAGAGGACAAATATTCCGTAGGGAGCTTCTCCTGGCTTTCATCGCTCGTTTAGAAAGGATGTTTGAGTGAGATCATGATAATTTTATACAAAGCAATCCTAATCCAACTCGTTAGGGATTGAAATACAATAGCCAAACTATGCAAAAAGTGGAATGCCAACGTCAGAAGTGGTGTGAGAAATTAACATGGGACAATTGAAACGTTTCATGAAGATTGCAAAACACTGAGCATCAGGTTACTACTTTCCGATAAACCCATTTCATGAAAATTACTTCAATGATCCTTTCGGCAATCCGGAAGCATTTTTTCAAGCTTCAATTTTCTAGTTTGCTAAGTACAAAATAAGTGTGATAATGGATAGATTATATACGCACTGAAACTCAAATACGTTAAATAATTTGGAATGACTATGTCATTCCATGCACAATTGTCACTAAATGCTCGAGTGGAGACATGTCATAATGTTTTAAGTGTACTTATATCTGACGTCAGTAATCCTTGTATAATCTTTTTATGGTCTATATACCTAATTTTATTTACGCATTTGAACCAAAACAATGTCTTCTTTTCACAAATATAGGTTGCAATGATAGTACGCATTTCTCGCGTTACTGGTTCTAATCAATTTACTTCCATCCATTTCATACACACTGTGATCCATTGCAAAATTCGCAATTCACCTAGTAGTGGCTAAAACATAGGCAAAAAGTATATTGACGTGGAAGCTAAAGGCAGCTGAACCACTGTTTGGGAATGCACGTCATTTATCAGGGGAAAATGGAAAGCAATATCAATATCATTCGACTCGTTCCAATCTTCCTTTCCATATGTCCTCATTTTCACTTCCGTAACATAATTCCTGTATAAAAACAACAACAGACAGATATTTGGAGTAATACTACTGGAAGTAAACGAAATGTTTTTCTGAGAAGACACGGGATACGGGATATAAAAAATTATGCTAGTGGATCTATGTAAGTACTGAAGCGTTTTGAATTGCATTCGAAATAGCATACGCCGATAATCCGTACATCGTTTATAAGCAAATGCGTCAGTGGAAATGCTAAGCATATTGACAATTGATGATCTCAGAAAAATAATGGCAAGATGTATAAAATACATCGTTTTTGCAAAATCCTAGCAAAATCTTTTTACTTGCAATTTTTACATAAATGTACCATGTACTATCATAACTTTCGCCATACGTTATGTAAAAACGAGAACTGGTCTAATTTTAGATCCATAGAAAACTGAGACCATATGGAGTTAGTTCAAGAACAGAAAGGAAACATGTTGATTGAACTAAACACCATCAGGCATGCTAATTTTCGCAGTTTATTAGCAAAAATCTTACATGCTTTGTTAAAAGCTTTCAAATTTTCATAGATTTATAAAATTTCATGCATTTTGGCAAGTCCTTTCTGAGCCTGAACAAATTCGGATTTTGCTTGTGATCAGCAAATGCCTAAAGGAGTTTTGCAATGTGATGTCAAATCCTGCTGTTTTTTGTGTGTTTTCAAGGTATTTATGGAAGACAAAGATGGCAAAGTAACAACGATGGAGATACTCGAAGTAAAAGAGAAATTATCAACGTTAAGAAAAGCTGTGCCCACATTGCCGCTCTGCATAGCCATTATTTTTTGTCTTATCAACTGCGCCCTTCCTGGAATCGGTAAAAAAGCTCTAACAAGATCTTTTAGTGGAACATAATCTCATGAAGAATAATTTATTGGAACAAATGCACCTCATTCTCAAACTAATGTACTTTGTGCATGTTCCAAATTCTAAAAATGATCACGTACGAATATTTTTACGTGATGAAATTGGAGTATTTTGGAAGCATTTTGCATTCAGGGAAACCATAATGAATGCAGTTTTCACATTTATGAATCCTTTCAGGAACGATTCTCGGTGCATTGAGCCTATTCTGTTGTGGAAGATGTCGACATGAAAGCCGAGCAGATGGAGTGAAATATGGAATTCTAGCAGGTTTAATTCAGCTATTCACATCGTTTCTCATAATTGGATGGATATACAGCATCTACTATGGGGTCAAAATGGTTCAAGATTCCAGTGAGTAGTCTCTATATTTCTATCTCTATGCTAATAATATTATTTGATTTTTACCGAAACTAAATCCCTTTCCATTTAATTAGGATGTTTGAAAAGAGGATGGGATGTATTAGCCCAATTTTCACCAATTTTATTTTTACTCGTGCTCATTTCCTTAATGTTTTTCATGTATTTCACATTCACAGTTGCGAAAGCAGCCGTAAATCCAGAGGGAACCGCATATGCGGAAGAGAATGGGAGCAGAGGAGCACCAAAAGCGGTTTCAGAACCAGAAGTCACCATTCAGATCAAGCAGACACAAGCGTGGGCTTAAAGACAGAATGAACAGAGTATCATCTTCATCACCACTTCTACATTTTACTACAGAATCTTCATTATTCAGTTCAAAAGTGTTTTTACCTCGATATAATGTAGTGACTCATGGTTTTGCATTGCATTACATAAAAATGCATGCTTGAAGTGGTAAATGAGGAGATGGCAGCTACGCAGCTAAATAAAAATATGTATGTGTATATTTTTTTGGAATGTAGAATAAGAATGGATTGTTTGCATTCTCTTAAAAACTATACCGTTACCAAATAGGAGATCTTACATATGAAATTATAAGTGTGTAACTGATTTTATTTTAGAATTCTTGCTAGTTCTAAGAAAAGAATAGTATACGTTCATTTTTTTCGATGGATATCAATATCAATGCTTTGTTACTTCGTTTTTGTTCATGCTAATGATAGAAAAGTATGAGCACGTACGCACAGAAGGTTGGATGATGAGATGGTGCGTGAGTAAAAAAAATACTGCATAAAATAAATGAGATTAATTACACCTTACTCAAGAGGCCAAATCTTTGTACTAAATGTTTATGTCGTAGAAATAAAGGATTAGGTTAGACTACCAAATTTATAGCATTTTTGCTGTCAAGAACATGTATACCTATATTAAATGAATGTGAACCAGATGCTTTGGTGGTGTTGGACCTGTTGGAATTGAACTGAATATATTTTACCCTTGAACAACATTATTTAAAGGTATTTCTATAACGGAAATAAAATCTCAAGTCTTTTAAACTTTAAACTTGTGTTTCGATCTGTTTTATTGAAAGAAACTCGCGGTGTGCTAAGATTGATCTGGAAAACGTTAACAATTATTGCAAATTTCAAAAAGCGGAAGATTGTGTAGTATTTTTCGCTCTTATATTTTTCATTTTGCCAAGTATAAAACCGAGAGTGGATGTTGATCTGATCACAATCAGATCAAATCGATGTACGTATAACCCCGCACGTGTGAAATCTTGCTTACCTCTTCCCACAATTCATGAGTCACTCCCCTATTCGATGTGATGATGCAGTTGACTTGCATGATTCAATGGCAACTGTACCTCAAGAAGCTTTTACTTTCTCTGACTGTCAACGTATAATCACCAAATGACAAAAAGCAAACCATGTAAATCCTCATTTGACATTATCACGATACGATGATACCAATCATTTAATTTCCTAATGAATCATATACTACGGTACTTCAACTGACTGAACAGTGTGTTTTTGTAGGAACAAGGCACGAGACAACGGAAATGGCGCTTCCCATTGTAATAATTCAATCCCCTGTTTGGCACGCATTAGGGCACGAGCTTCATTCCTTCTCCCCTTGTAACTTACTAAAACCTTTAGATAATGATGAGATTCTTAATGTTTTTCTCTTTATCGCTTCTTCCCTTTTTCTCATATTTCAGTTTCCATTTCATTCTTCTTCATCCCATCACGTTGGGACTGTGAGCGAGCATCAAGGTCAATTCAATTCATCGGACAGGTTAATGACAGTTTTGTGAAAAGGATGAATGTGATGTGATATGCGTATATATATAGTCGTTGGATAGGATACAGTAGCACTATATACTTAGAGTTAGGAGGAGTAATAAAACGTTTCTGTATTATTTGTCTATTAGTGTTATTTTGCTTTTCCTTTCATTTGTTTAAAATATCACCCTACAGCCCTTTACTATTTCTGTGGAATTTGGAACATTTCACATGAGATAACGCCGCCTTTTCATAAGTCAAAGAGGGTGCCTTCTTCACAATGACATGAGCACGAGCTTCTACGCATTGTAATTATAGGCATCTTTGTGCGTAATGCATTTGGCAAACAATGGGAGCAATTAAACTTGACATTTTATGTTCATCTTTTAACAAAAAACGTTGTCATTTGCACCGGCTCAAAATTGTTTTCAACATATCTAGCATAATATTTCTTGTACCTACCTGAGAAAATACCCAAGAATTATTATTACCCAAAAAAACATTTAACCCTGACTTTGAGCAAAAGGATTGCTTATCCTAGTGTAAAATTTCTTTCACACTGTTTTGCAACTGAGTTAAATTTTCAAAGTCACCTTAATTGAAGGGACACACTTTCTCTGTTTCTACTTTGTAACGTTTAAAAACAAACATCATGCTTTCGGTGAAATAACATGTTAGTAGACTAGTAGGTATTACTTACTTTTTGTGCTACAATGTTTTTGCTTGGCTAATTGCAAAGCGAATAAATTTGGTGGTACGAAAAATGCTTTCATTTTCTTTTGCCCTTCGGTGGTCTCATGTTAAAACTTTTTCACCCTTAACCATAATTTCTTTTGGGGTAAAAACATCAACTGTTTGAGTCTAGCTACAAGAGCATAATAATAATGAGTCGTAAGTGAGAATGTGTGTAAGACAATGAACCACGAACCGCATTTATATACTTGCGTCATAAATGAAATCATAATTTATGATATTTTCAGCATTTTAAGCAGCATAATGAAACGACGTGATGTGCGTTGTAATGAATCCAAGCGTGATTCGACAGTTGCATGATTCACAAATGAGAATTAAGTGTGTATGTTGTCGGCTTCTTGTGAAATTGAGAAAAACTCGAGCGATCTGGCTTTTACTTTACAAATGCAGTCAACGCAATTACGCTCAAGTCTCAACTTTACAAAGAGCATCCTTCAATGTCAAGCGTAGAGTATTTAGACGTTTCATTTTTTCGTCGAGTCAACGCTTCCAAATCAACAGCCAATTCATCATTTGTCCACTGCAGCGGAAATAAAAGTTTCTAATCGTTAGCAAATGAAATTAGAGGGCTTGGACATGCACACTCAAAGTACTCAACTTTGATAAATAAAATGATTTGCATAACATGCAGATACTTTCAAACAGAAGACGAAAAATTGCCTTCCGGTCGTACTTATAATGTTAAGCCTGTATTGTATCCACCGGCTTTATAGATAAAGAAGTGTACTGTTGACAAGACGAAGGTATAAGCTTGTCATCTTTGTTGACCGCTAACAAGTCGGTGAATACACAACCGAGCTTAGCGTCAGGATGCTTTACCGAACGTTTTTTACAAATCAAGTAGATTCAGCTCACGGTTCACCAAAGAAAAAATGAGCAAAAGAAAGCGACATCGTGTTTGGTTGCACTGATTATGATTGGCGATGCACAGTGCGAAATGTGAAGCAAACTTCACATAATTCATTTCTGTATCACGAAACCCGCATGTGCATATGTATGCATCTAATCCAATATATGACTATATCACATCAACATCCGCGTCCGTATCAGCAGCAGCGGCCACCACCCTTTATTCGCATACTTACACCCGCAAAAGAGATATTGGACATGGTTTACATGAGCTAATGTACCGTAATTTCAAATAAGCTCACGAAAATTAATTTATTTATTAGACATCCCCTCAACAATCAAATAAACCTACTTTTCGAATAAAATTGGCAGCATTGAGTCGTCAAAAAAATCTGAAATTCTCGCATCCCAGCCAACATCGTATCAGTCGGTGAAGAATTAGGAGCAGAATTTCAGAACCCATATAGTTTATATGAAAAGTATATAACGTAACAGTTGAATGTAATCTAGATACAATTAAATCAAATTCTAGAAGATCCAATGAACGTCTGTGAATGTAGTTGGTTGAAGAGATTAAAGTGGACCTAGTTTCAACTAGACAGATATCATGATTTTTAAAAAATGTATCCACATTTTGATCACCATTATCATCACTCGAATCCCCTTCCTTTTTGAGCTGCATTCCCAGCACTTTTTTAGAAACCCTTCCTTCATTAACAACAACAATTGAAAATGAACGCAACTGAAAAATCCCACGGAGCGGGTTTATGCCAACCATTCAACCATCCCCAACATTATATTATTGTTGGCTCTTGTACACCCACAACATAATCATCAACCATCCCTTGAATTGATACGGTTTTATAGTATTTTTTCAGTTCTTCTTGTTTCAAATATAGTAAAACTAAAAGTGAACTGATAAAATGCATGTCAGTAGATTAGTATAATGTATGGGTTGTAAGATATCCTCAAACAACTACATGCATCACAAGTTTTTTGCTATTATTAGTGCTGAACCATATCAAAATCATCATCATCATCATCAGCAGCATCTTTATCGCCATTAAAACCGCTCTCGTGCTTCCTTTTCATTTTCTTTCGCTCACATGCATAACCGTTACTACCATGTGCACTTACCGTCGTATTCATATTAATTAATGTTTACTCTAAGAAGCAAATTCACAAAGACATCCAAGTGATGGTGGGACTGCTCAACGATTCATATAATCTTCTTTTGTTTCAGTTTCATTCACTTCTTATGATTTCTTGATTTGTTTAAATGTTCTGCATTCATACATGCCTAACAGTGCAACAAAAGTGCCTTGAACTTGGCAATCATCATCACAAAGAAATATATATGTAGCAGAACTCCCATCATCATAACTATAGTGTACACTACCCTACACAAACAAAAACTACAAGTGCTTTGCTTATCAACAGTGAAAATATGGGTCAAGTCACGCTCAAGCTAGAAAAGTAGTAAAAGCATAAAATAAAAAGTGTGCTCTCGTAAAAACCACGCACATTAAACAATACACTTTACCTATTATATTAGCAGATTACATTATGCGTCGAATCCAATGCATATGGAAGCGTGCCTTTATTTTATATATTCCCTTCCTTCCTCGAGGCATCATCATCTTAAATTCGAAAAGGATACTTTGTGCTTATATATATCAAACGTAATATATCATCACCAGCATTTTTTCTTGCTTTTTCATACAATTTCATTTATTTGATAGCCATAACCATTCATAAGTTTATTATTGCAAATCATCATGTGAGGTATGGGGAAAATACCGGATACGTAATATATCCTTGTGCATTATTGTGGTCATATACCTATAGCTTCGCTTTCTTACTCACCCCACCTGTGTTTTAAAAGGAACGTCCCTACCTAAAGTCACACCTACACAGAAATATATATGCATTCAGTAGACCATTTAATATTTTCCACTAGTTGCTCATTATATTATACTCTTGTTGTAAGAGAAATATCATGGTTTTCTTTATAAAAAATGCGAGTGCATGCTCGAGTTCAAGTAAGTGCTCGTCTTTGTTTCTTTCATTGTATTTGATTCATATATGTATTTTAATGCATATGAAGTTGGTGCAGCATACAATTGAATCATCACTGAAATTTCTACATTGTTGTAGGAATACCGTGGGGTGTGCTAGGGTATATGTGGCACTTAAACCAGGTCGTAAACAACAAGATTAATTATCAACTTCAAACATACGTTTAAAGGTCGATGGTGAAGCTCACTTGATTCTAGTATGATTTTGACTTTAGTCCCTCACACTTCCTCTTCTTTTGTCTTGCGTCTTTCCTTTTGTTGAACTAGTTTTTATTCACTTTTTGTTTCGATTTTGTTCACCGTGTGCAGCGAAGAAAGTGATTCTGGAAATATTGTGATTTTGTTTTACAAAAGTAACTGTGACAAATTGTTTTATAGTAACATTCCAAAATGAAGCTATTCAAAACCGCGTTTTTACTCTCTTCCATCCTCTTTGTTTCCGTGAGTGGAGGAAGGAAATCCCATCACCACAAAACAGCTTCAGTGTCCCCATCAACGACTTCGATTGTTGAGTCCGATGCAATGCCCGCTGCCAGTTCACAAGCTCCAGTGTCAATGGCTCAGTCAAGGAGTTCCGCCATCAATGAAAGGAATCCTCCAGGTGGAGGCTACAGTCAGCAAATTTACAGTGATCCCTACGACCCTTCCATGATGTCTGCGAGTTCCATTCCAGAGCCGTCCTACTATGAACCAGTTATGCCTACTCCACATCACCATTCTCATCATCATCACGCTGCAGCTGCTGCGGGACATTACCATCAACAAATTCCTGCGTCTTCGGCTACCCCACATGCTAGACACGCTGTGCAATTCCTGCTGGCCCTGGAAGTTATGCTGCCGCATCATCTGCAACTCCCTACGCTGCCGTTCCTTATCAACAACCAGGCTATTACGGATATGGCTATGACTACCCTCCTGCTGGTGGACGTTATGTCGCTCAGGGATCCCATCAAGATGCGTATGTAGCCAAGAGAGCGCATGGCTATGGAGGTGGGTACGGATGGCACCCGGATCTTGAAATCCAAACCTTGTTCTTCATTGGAATTCCCTTGATCATCATTCCCCTTCTTTTCTTGTGGCCTTACTTCCTCTACTCCCTTCATTCCAGACAAGGAGGTCATCATGGTGGATGGGGTGGTTACAGATCAGCTTCAGGCACACCTGAAGTTATCTCCACACCTGAGAAGGAACTCAAGGCAAAGACCGATGAGCTTACCAAGAAAGTTGTACCAAAGCTTTCGAAAAAATCTGAAACAACAAAAAAGTCAACCAAATCATCATCATCATAGAACCCCTGTTGGTTAATGTAGCTGCTTGAGAAAGCAATCTGATATTGTTGGTATGTATCTGCACTTGGTTTTGCTCTAAATCGATTCGCTGGCATATGCGTGAGAGGACTCATGTCATTATACTGAGGGTTTATTTTTGTATTTATTGTTTTGTTGCTGCCTGAATGTAAGCGTTTGTTGCGTTACCACTTTATAAAAATGTACAAAAAAAATCTTTTCCCAAAGCAGATTCACTGCACTAATATTTTTATATGTAATTTGACTCCATTATGGAACGAAGAGGGGTTCATGCAAAAGAGGTAATATATATATATATAGATGAGTAATAGATAAATGCATGAATGAATGTTATTTGGTTTGTGTGAATGTTTAGGACAAAATTGATACATAATTTCGATGTTAATTGTCATCCTAAAACTTGTCGCAATCCTCCAGGAGCTTGATTGTTATATGTTTGTATAATTGCTGCCGTTGTTTTTATGCCTAATTTACATAGTATGATATGAATGTTTTCATACTACTTCTGCCATGCCAAAACTGTAAGCATGCATCATGCGTTGTTATTGTTGAAGAAATAAAAACAAATCAAAAACTACTTACGCTCTCGTTTCAATTTTTACCTACATACTCACTTTTGCATACATGATAATTTTGAAGCGACTAACTGTTGGCATTGCTCACAATATTTAAATATTACTTGAGACGCTTTGCCTAATGATAATAACGATAACTAACCGAAAAATTAATTAGGTCCGAACAATCAAACTCATACTTAACTAGTATAGAGATAGAACAATACGAGCAATACATGTTCATATGAATTCAATACTAATCCTAAATCGTATATGTTTGTAAATCTTTGATGGATGTGCATTAGCATCATTATTATCTCGTTCTTTGAGCAACGTTGCTATAAAAATTAGTGTTTCACCCATCAATTTAACAGTGTAACAGCAAAATTAGTGTTGTTTGAACGAGTACGCAAAAATGATAACTTGGCCGTGCATATCTCAAAAGGGCTTATTTACTTAGCAGACCGTCAACTCATCACCTTTTACTTGTGAATTTTTTTGTTTGTAGTTCACTGTTACAAGAGGATGAGTTGTTCTTGATTGTTAAGTTGCCCCTCATATCATATCCCTATTTCTTTAAACTAACACTGTATACTTTCTTAGTCTAAAGGTGGGCTAGGTTAGTCCCATTATGTACTTGGCATTAAAATGCTATGAAATCACACCTAAAAACACGCATAATCGTATAAATATATTTGCTGCAGTGCTGTGAGAGATAAAACATTATTTTGTAAAGATTCTGCATTTTACTTTCAGACGATTTCATGAGAGATATGATAAGTAGCTTTAACCTATAATTCATATTAATCTAATTAGCAATTTGTGAAGTTACAAGTGCGGAAAAGTTAGTAGCTTTTAATTTTCAATCTTGATGAATTTTATTGGATTATTGACAGAAAAAATAGACCATGTGTATGTTAGTTTAACTCAACCTGCGGCTAAACGTGGGTGAAATTAAATGTTTATTTTTATTGACGCTTCTTTTTCGCCAATCCCTTTACATTTTTGCTAGTACCATTATTCGATTTGAAAATTGATTTTAAGCAACATGCTATAAAAATTAATAGTATGGTTGAGAGCACAAAGAATGCGCCTATTATTGCAGCCCAAACATCCAACAGCCGCCTTTGGTACCATGTTAGATGGTAGGATGATGTTCTAAAGTGATCCAAGTTTCCTTTATGCCGGAGGACATATTCCGTCCAATAAAAAGCCAAATCGGCAGGTTTCATTGGTCTATCTCTAAAGATGGTGGATAACCGTTTCATGGTTGATTTAAACCTACAATACACGCAATCAATTATCCAATCTCGCATAATTTTAAAATTATATAAAATTGTAATTATGACTGTCAGCATTTTAATCTTTTCGATCTTCTTACTTGGGATCAGTTGTAATTTCTCGAATAGCGCCTTCAAACTCTTCTTTCGTAATCGTTGCGATTTCTACTTTTATACCACCGCCCATGTCTCTAATTCGCTCAGCAGTGTAATCCTGATCTTCAAACACAGGTACAACGATGACAGGTACACCATGAAAGATTGCTTCTTGCGTACTTGGTCGGCCAGCTTGTGTTACAAAGGCTAGAATGTTCTTGTGAGCTGTTGTGCAATACAACAAAAAGTTTAAAATTTGCGACTTAAAGTTTTTAAAAAATTGCTAGAAGGAATAATGAATACCTAACAGGTCTTGCTACAGGGGTAAGGTGCCACGAATAAACATAAAACAAAAACAAAATACCCAATAAATTGAATAATGTTTAAACTTCCTATAAACATGAAAGTGACTAAATATAATCCTTCCATACTTGAGGAAACCAATTTCCAATATAAAGATTAGAAGGTATCGCTTCTTGCGGCATAATGCCAGTCCACTTCCAAAGGAACTGAATGTTTGGAAAGGCTTTTATAGCATTGAAGAAAGCATCGCGGTGTCCTTGAGGTAAATTTCCTGGAACGACTGCACTTCCAAAGCTGATATAAATGAAACCATCTTTTCCCTTTTGAACTATTTGTTCCAAATCCTACGTCAAAACATTTTTAGCTGCAGTTGTAGGCAATGAATTTTATAATACTGAATGTAAAGTTTTTTAACATTAGTATTACTTTAGGCAGGGGATCAGTCTTTTCTTTGCAATGCATTCCTCCAACAGTTATCCTAACAAATGAATTTTAAAAATATTATTTTATAAGATCAGAATTATAGATACCCTATTATTATTAATTTTATACCAGTTAGGTGGAAGTGAATGAGCATAGCCTTCAATAACCGACTCACTCCACATCATGAGGCTTGCATTTCTAACAATATCTTGAAGTGGAGGCATATCCGGAATATCCAACTTTTCTCTTATCATTTTCCCCAATTCATCATAATAAATCCCCATTTTATACAGATAGATAAGTGGTTGCATTGCATTGTTGGCTCTCTCCAAGAAACTCATGGGTGGTGTAAAATGGTGCTCAAAGTCAGGTATTCCAGCAGAATCCGGGAGGAAGCCAAAGGTCTCATAAAATATCGACACCATTACCGTCGGTGCATACAGAATAAATGGTGCCTTTTGCTTATACGCAAGCCCAAGAATGCATTCAGACACAAACCAGTCTACAATAAACAGATCAATTTTAGGATCCGTTTCAAGCCATTTTTTAACCACCGGGTCATCCAGGAATTTTTCGCAAGTGTCCAATCCTAATCTTGGCCCATGATCATAGCAAGGCTCCAGGGTACCAGAAATTCTACGTGTGATATCCAAATCTCCTCCTTGCATATAGTCATTCGCATGCTTGGCCATTTGCTCAGGGATGATTTCAGTAACATTAGGTAGTGGATTCTTTGGTGGATATGCCGAAATAAAGGTTATATGGTGGCCATTAGCCACCAGTTTCTCGACCAAAGGCCACATACTGACCCTGTGACTGTACGAGCCGGTTGGAGTATAAAATGCAATGTTTTCTCCTGTCACGACGGTGAACGAGACAAGCGTTGCATTTCCTATTAGTAGCGTGAAGAATAGTTGCACGTACTGAGTCATTGATCTACAATGACTTTGAGCGGATGCCATTTTTGATTTTTTATGAGAGAAAACTAGACGATGGTTAAACTGCAGTTTGTTTACAGGCAAGGGCAGCTAGCCTATGCACTCGCACGATACTTAATGGCTCGCCTAATTAGGGATGTATGCGTGCCAACAAGTTAACACTTTCACTGATAAAATTATTATGAGCAAGACAGCTTGCAGTTGACAGTTTTTGCCAGACACGAATCTCGAGTGGAGTTAAGACACGAGTTTGCAGGACATGCATACAAACTAAATAATACTGTAATTATTACCAACTTTCAATATGTCATCAATCATTATAATATCCACACTTCAGAGGAGTATCAGCCTATGCCGGGTTTTTATCTAGTGCATAAACATAGTCATCTGTTTACTTATTCATTTACTACCAACGAGAGTAATCTTGTGCAATACATGACTTTACATTGGACTGGTATTTTGTAGCTTTATAGGAATAAGAACTTGTGATTAGTATCCAATCATATATTTTTCCTTATCTCTTCACATGACACGGCAACTCACACATGCTTAGTATACTGCACGTCTATGAATGCATGCATTGCTTATGTAGTTGTAAGTAATGAATTTTCCAAACGTTCTCCGTTTATCAACTAACGAGACTTTTCCCATCGTTTTCAACAAGCGCTGTGTTGTGATAATTTATTAACATTTGCACGATCAGCAAAAAAATGGCAGTAAATGTTATGGGATTATCATAAGATAAGAATGGATGTTGTCAAACCGAAGTCTATAAGGGTCATTGAACAATCTCGCACTACACTTTCTGACCAATAGGGGTAAAACTTAAATATCTGTGGCCAGACCATAATGCAAATCTACAATGCAAATTTTGGAAAGCAGGTCCTAATTTTAGATATCCTTCATCTAATATTTGAAATCAAAATGGGTTTTTACTTTTTAGTTTTAATTAAAGCAAAGTATCAGTATCGCTTCAAAAATAAGAAACTATATGTCCAGTTCTAGTTTTCAAGGACGGTTGGCTAGACAGGATCATGGTTTTACATTTTAACTTCTTTGGAAAGAAGTTTTATAGCGTCACAAATACGTGACAATGACAAGGGAAAGAGTTCGAAATAATACTTGATGTTTTGCCATTTATGTGCATATATGCATTCTAATGTCACCATCAAAATTTTAGTCAAGTACCAGCACGCCAAGAAAGCTGCTTTATATAATGCGATGTATGTATTCTGATTAATGAAGTTGAAGTGATGATGAATGCGACATATGATCTTTCTTCATTATGTTGATGAGGTGTTTATAACAAATATTAAAACTTAAAGTATTCCTGAAGTACCAGTTTCATAGAAGTGCTTTTGGAACTCTTCCATACACTTTGCAAACAAATCATGAGTTTCGCACACACAAAACTTAAGGATCAATTTATTATGATTCTGTCGCATGTCATTTTTGTCATCCATTATGCATCCAAAATTTATCTGACGAACTGATCCGCTCGACTCAAATCTTGATAGAAAACGCTGATCATAATCTCAAAAGAAAGCTGTGACAAAGACCTCAGTAAATTTAATCGATGGTGCACTATTGAAAGATCAAGAATCAAGAATATGAAGCTCCTTGTAAGCGTTTTAGCAGTAGCAACTCTCATTGTTTGTTTTACACTTTTCTACGATGTAGAAGCAAAACTTCCGGTTCAGACGGCAAAAGTGAAATTTAAACTTTCGGGAAGGTAACGAAATTTCCGTTTTTTAAGTAAAGATTTAAGTTGGCTGCAAAAAAGATTGAATTAAAGAACATTAATACATTTCATTTCATTTTTAGAAACTTGATTGACAAGGATGATTTCAGTAAGTTGTGTAAGAGTTAAAAGTGGAATTGATTTTATATTTCGTAATTTCTGTAATGCTGTATACTAATTTGGTGCAGCTACAACGGATGGATATGTCGAAGTTTATTACACCAATGATGAATGTAGGACGATGCGGAAATTGGGGCGCAGTGAGACGATATTTGATAAGGTTGTTGAACATGGTTCATGCCATGAACTTCATGGTTAAACAGTTCAGTTTTGAGAAAATTCTCTTTCAAAATCTGAGTGTGAGTCAATTTAATTTTTTTTACCTCAACAGAGAAATCCAGACTGGAATTCGGTTTTTGAATTTCATTTCGATAGGAAGTTGAAACAGGTAAGCCGTTACACATGAAATTTTATTTGACAAGAAACGGTGAGTTAATAGTACTTGGCATTGATTCTTGGATGTTCTTGCAGTATTGGTTTTTCCACGTGTACGATGAAGACAGTTTGGCTTTAGATGAGAGTCGGTATTTCACATCTTATAGCATAAATTCTTGACATATTACTAATATTTTTTTTGTTCATGTGCGTAATAATTGCATAATATTTTGATTGCAGCCGTCGGAAGAGTTTGGGTGAATGTGGCTGATTTTATCGACAAAAATCAAGTGATCCACTCAAATCTGGATAACGGAGGGTAATAAATTCGCAATGTCAGTGCTACGGTGCTACCTACATGTTTTCAAGTTGTTCTAGGGTATATTAAAATGTAAAAGCGTTTATTTTTAGCTATTTGACTGTACGGGGTAATGCGATCAAGCCTAAGACTTCAACAGGCGTTCTTCCTTTACCTCGAGGGACTCCGAACAGCAAAAAATTGAGATTTAAAGTTACTTCCAGGTTAATTACTTTTTTTACCATAAAAAAGATTAGACTATTTCATGTCCTTAATGACTCATATAAAACTACGTTTAATTTCAGAGGGCTTGCTCGTAATTTCAACAATCACGGTACTACCTAATTGCAAATCTTTTCAAGGGAAATGGCATAATAAATAAATAATTACAAAGTAAATTGGGGTATTTTTTATTAGAAATACTAATTGTCACAAGTACTGAGGGTGTAAATGGGGCGGAAAAGAATGTAGGTAAATCTGTAGCAATTACGGCTAGCTTAAATCCAGGTTGGAAGCATGTCTTTACATTGAATTGGAACAAAAGCAAGGATCAGGCAAGTAAAATTTATGTAACAGTCACAAAAGTTTATTAACTCCTGATTTCTTTTTGAAATTGTATTTCCTCGGCTATTAAAGGTTAAGTAATCAAGTAATCAAATGACTAATAATTTTTATTTCATTCATTTTCACTCAGCGACTTCATTTCAAAATTTACGATGGAAAAGGAAATAAATATGAAGAGATAGACAAAACTGGGGATGCATGGATTGAGGTTTGTTGACATTTGAACATTTACCTTTAAAACTTTCTTACCGCATTATATAATATATTTGATGAAAATACATGATGTAATTTGTGATAGGTAAATGATTACGTAGCGAAAGGGGAAAGCTTCACTGTATTACTTCCAACTAAAGGGTACAGATTCATTTGAATAAGTTTAGAGCATCCAAATTACAATAATTAATACAGTAAATTATTTGCTATAATCACTTTGATTTAATTTGATTGCAGCAAATTGACAATGACCAAGGTGTAACAGACGACATGCAGATGACGATATATACTACAAGTCACAAGTGCTGACAAAATAATTTTATCTTAATTACTACAACTGTTTATGATGCTGATAGTGAAGGTGAACAATAAAATCCGCAATCAAGTAATCAAAATAAGTTCTGCAGTCATATTTTTTGTTATCATCACATAACTTTATATCCTTTATCTCGACGTATTATGCATTTACAATATTTACTCCTATACAAATACATACGCACGTTCAAACATTCTTTTCAATAAAAAACTTCATCTACAACCCTTTGTAATGTATATATTGCTGGTACATTTAATTCATTTGACTCAATAAAAATAGATCGGTAGAAATTTGCTACATTAGTACAAACTGATAATCAAATTGAAGTGTAAATAGTAAATACCGAATAGAAACTCTTCCAAAAGAGAAATGCTACCACATTGATACCACATTATTGGATCATCGATCAATAAACTGATATGAAAACATCTATGAATTTCGGATTTCCCTTTTCGTTAACTGATTTACCGGATAATTTCGCGTGATATTTCTAATTGGCATGTTGTACTAATGTTAAATGGAACACGTGGAATTAACCTCTTCTGCTATAGGTTTAAAATGTTACATTCTAAACCCACAGTTTGCGTTGAATACTTCCAACTATTCCTTCAGTGGCAATTTTCAACTGGGAAAACTTACTCGGTTAAGTTACTCATGTGGAAACACGACGATATTTGTCAACTGCATGTTCTTAACATAATATGATTGAACGCAACGAATACTGAATACGTATGAAATACCGAGGGCTTTTGAGTTTCAGCTCAGTAATCCAATTACTTCGAAGCATATTATATGATATGATGCATGCAAACTACTGACAATAATTTAATTAATGAGCATGCAGTATTTTTACAATCATATGAATATGACATTGAACAATAATACACTGGTAAATAGCATCGAGCTCTCCCGTTTTCTTCGTTTCACCAAACATGTAAATTGAGCTTTTGTAGGCACCACGGTCGGAAAAACGAGCACTGATTTTTAGCAAACATTACAGAGTTCACTTTGCATACATATTACAGGCCCACATGCAAATTGTAGCATACATTTCATAAAGATTCTTCCTGGCGATTGGGAGTGTGAGGCAATAGGTATTAAACTATGTTTTGGGTGCATTTACCTGTTGTGATTGCGATATCTGTTTTTTGTGTGTACATTCCAAAGATATGGATTCGCAAAGTAGACATTTACACACTACGTACATGAGGCTGGCTGTCCAGCAGTGAAATAAAAATGGTTTTCACATTGACAGGGGGCTGAAAGTAGCCTTAAGCGTTATCAGCATTTTGTAAAAAACAAGCAACACAAAATTATCATAAGTATATACCAAGTCACATGTATGCAAAATTCAAAGCGAGCACGAACCAGACAACAGTATATGATTAACTTTTAAAAACTGATCTTGTTACGCAGCTCGATAGCAATGTGGGAAATTATCCCTTCAAGTCAGATTACTGCAATAGTTTTTGACATGAAGAATTTTAATTATTGTGATCTCAGTACGTCTGCTTAGCTTATGCCTGAAAATGAACTCAATGCAAGCAAACTCAGAGGAAAGACCCAACCCGACACCCAGTGAAATTTGTGTGAAAGAATATTTAGCCTCTGCAAGTGAAAGTGATGATGATCAAGATTCGGAAGCAGAAAGTAGACTTGATCCAAACAGAGATTACACAAGAAATAGAACTACTAGCAGAGTATCCTTCACCATAGGCGATTCAAGTGATTGTGAAAGTCAGTCAACTATAGCTAGTTCAATATCAACTAGAGACGTTTTAAATCACGGAGAAGAAGTACATGATGATGATGATAATGATGCCAACCCTTGCAATCATAACAAATGGCACAAGTACCATTTTCATGATGGCGTTCCAAGTGATGTGGATCATGACGATGGAAAATTTGTACGGAATTCCGCTGTCAGTGCCTCAGCAAGTTCTCAGATAGGGAATAAATTGGTGTTGGGTAGTTTTCAAAGAAGAAAGAGTGAAAATATGGATGCCGTTGATAGTCTATACGATTCACCCACAACGAGAATGAATGTTGATTCAGATCATTTTAGTGTAAGACGGTTAACAGATGTAGATGAGGATGATAGCAATGTCGAAGGAAATAAAAGGAACACAAATTGGAGGAAATGGAGAATATTAGTTGCGTGTGCAATGGTACAGTTGTTTGCTGGGCTAACCATATCACTTCAGGCACCGTTTTACCCTGCGGAGGTACTTGTTAAACAAATTGCAAACATTTACTAGTCATCTAAAAGATTTAATGAATGAAGTTTTTTCTGTATCTAATGTATTAATTATTTAATTTTTTCCTGATCATAATATATTTTCTACGTATAGGCTGAGCGAAAAGGTGCAACAGCTACCGCGTATGGGTTTGTATTTGGTGTGTTTGAGCTAACAGTATTTATCGTGACACCATTTTATGCATATAAGGTTTAAAACTTTAATAAAAAAAACATGTAGAATTGTTGAAACGATTTATTTGTAAATGTTTATTATGACATCTTTCTTGTAGATTCACAAGTGGAATTTGAAATTAGTATTCAACTTTGGAATTTTTACTGCTGCAATTGCGTCAATAATATTTGGGTTCGTTGAAAATATATATGTTTATGCTGGTTATATTATGGGGTTTTTATGTAATATAATAACGCGTGTTTAAACCTTTGTAGGATTTTGGATAAGATAGAAAATGGAACCTACTTCATTGCAGCGAGCGTCATTGTTCGTTCAATAGAAGCTGTAGGAGAATCCGCTTTAGTAACGGCATGTTTTGTCATTGTTGCCTCTGCCTTCCCTGATTCCGTTGCTCCCACATCCGTAAATTAAAAATACAAAGTTTGCAATAAAAATGGGATTTGCAATGAATTTGCAATGATTGATGCGGAATATTTTTGTTTCAGGCAATTCTGGAAACGTTTTACAGTATGGCTGGTCTCGGGGCCTATAGTCGGCTCAATTTTATACGAAGTAAAACAAATAAGAAAAATACTTGCCATCTTCTCCAATTTTGTATTTGTAAGTTTGACTTTAATTGCAGATTGGAGGCTATCCATTTCCATTTTTGATAGTAGGAGGTTGTTTATTGGCAACCGCATTTTTGGCGTTTGTCATACTTCCATCATCTGAGGAAATTTCCAGATTTCAAGGTGCTGAATCAATCGTTATTTCAAGTCATAAAAGCTTCAAACTCTTGAAATCTTCAGCGGTTGCTGTATCTGCGATTTGCATAGTCACAGCTGCAATGAGCATTGCATACCTCCAAGCCACACTGGAACCTCACTTAAGACATGTAAGTAAATGAAAAAGGTATATGGTCCCGAATTAGATAGCATTTCTTTTTATGATTTTGATTTGTTTGTTTCAGTTTGAAATCTCACAATTGACAACAGGAGCTATATTAGTAATTAATGGTGGAATTTACACAATGACTGCTCCATTTTGGGGATTGTTTTGTGATAAAATCCTGCAATTAAAAGTGGTTACTTTCACTGGTGCTGCAGTACTTCTCTGTGGATTCTCTCTAATTGGCCCTGTACCATTTTTTCCATTTAAGCCGTAAGCAGCATCAACACACACACCTTTCCTAATTGCACATGTAGTGAATACTTTTAATTTTGTTTTAAGGGACCTCTGGATAGTTTCACTAGGTCTCGGGATTCAGGGAATTGGCCTAAGTGCTGTTTTAGTTTCCTCGTTTGTCTCCATACTTAGAAATGTCATGTAAGATACAAGCTACACCATTTCTTTGAATACATCCCTACACGAAAAAAATACAGTTTATGATCGCAACTATTTCATCCGTTTAGAAACTCAGGGTTTCCTGATACGCCATCAACCTACGGCCTTGTCTCTAGTCTTGTAGCATCCATGTTTTCCTTAGGATCCTTTATAGGCCCGTCCTTATCTGGAATTTTATTTGATGCAGTAGGATTTCAATGGGGTACACTGTCTGTTATTATAATTATCTTGATAATGGTAAGTTTTCCGAGAAATCAGTTAACATGATAATCTAATTTTAAGATTGCTAATTAATTATTAATTAAAACACAACTCCAATCTAGATGTGCGCACTCTTAATCTTCGTTTGCACCTCCACTTCGGAAATGGACAGCTTTGTTCAAAGTGAAAGCGAGCCACTTCTGAACACAACCACATTTAGCACTTCCGTTTATAGTAGTGATCACCAACCATCCAGCAGCTCCGCAATGAAACACAAACAACAAGGACCATCTTACGGTTCAATAAAGGTTTAATCCCAAAAGTTCTGTAAGAAAAATTATTGTTTTTATGAAAATAAATGTTTTTATAAGAGAAATCTGCAGATATGGGGCAATCCTTTTTTTTAGAAATTCGTAGTCATATTTATTCATTGGGACAAAATGCCACATACACAAGGTAATAAAAATGTCACCCACATTACATTGCACAAATAGTCACACGCGTTCATAAAACTGTTTTTAAGCACAACAAAGAATAAAAATGTATGAAAAATGCATCACACTGTAACAATAACTAATTCCATGTCTTAAAACTAGAAACATTAAAAAATGACGATTGCGTTCGCTTTCGGTCGTGCTGTAGCACGTTGAATCTGTGACAAGTTTTCGGTTATGAGTTTTACATCAGTTTCATTATTATGTTTTTGCAAATAACATCTTGCACAATAATAAAATGTACATTACTAATAATATATGCGTTGTCACAAAAGTTGACGTTGATGATAATGATGCAGATGATGATTGATTGACTCTTCGTTTCAGTCTAAAGATTCTTTCCCACAGATTCAATATCAGTGATTAGAGATACGCCTTGCTTCCACCCTGATTTTGACTTAAAGTCAAAATTCACAAAACCAACAGGCCAACGAGATGCAGCTTCTTGAGGATCAAATTGCCTTCAGTCCAGATGTGGGATCTTCACCAATCTCAGGTTTTACGATTTGGTATGTCACCAAATACTCAGGATATGCCTAGAAATTATCATTAAAATTATTAGTAAACATCATGCTGAATTGGCATAAGTGGCGCTTGTTGAATGCTTTGAAAAAACATTGCATTAATTAGAGAAATAACACAATGTTGCGTATAGACATTCATTAATATACCCCATTGTATACTTTAGTCACTTCCAATAGTATCTAAGAACTATTGAAGCGTGCCAAGGGGGATTTATTAAGTTGATTTTCTTTTGCTTTTTTTTTAGTTTTTTACCTGCTCTCCACGATAAACAACGTATTCTGGGTACGTCAGTCCACCAGCAGAAGGACGTCCTACAACCGAATGGTGACCTGGGGGAGAATGTGCCATTTTCAAAGCACTAAACTGTAAGAAAGATTTTCCTAGAATGACTCGACACAGGAGAAGTTGTCGGTGACACTGGTAACACGATCTGTCCTTGTGAACAGGACAACCTGTTCCACCGCCAATTCCGTACACATACTGATTGCTTTTCGATGAGTGTTCTGCAAAGTAGATGCCAGCTCCAAACATACCTGACAGAAAATAGCCATTTTAATTTTTTAGATGGATTAAAAATTGTGCTATTAATTCAATGTATTCAAATGGTATTGTAGTTTACCTCCAATGTAAGCGTGTCTTTCATCAAAACCTTTATGAACAATGGCTGGTATGAACGGACTACCGTGAAAAAGCATTCGTTCATTTGGACCTTCCCTTCCATTCTCTTCGGCCACTTCATTTCTTCGATGAACATAACGCTCCCAGAGTTTCGGATTTCTGACTTTTTGAATCTAAAACGAAATGTTTACATCATGATAATTCTTTTTTTTAAATGTTGGGCAAAAATCTCAAGTGTCTCAAAGTCTTTAATTTACCTTGATAATATTATATCTAGAAAATACTCCACCAGCATGTCCATTATCACGATGATTTCTAACGGTGGCTTGCAATTCGTCTTCAACTGCTAGGAATTCCCTGTCATCCCGTGGAAGTTCAATCAGCATGGTGCCACCACCCATACTTGGTCTAATCTTATCAATCCCCTTCAGCAACAAATGTCGATGACCATATGCATTCACACCAATGCCTTTCAAATCATCATGGGACATTTCAGCCAAGATTTCCAGGTTAATTTCCTCTCTCTCGAAAATGTCACGAAGGTGCTCCAGTCCAAGATTGGAGAGGAAGCCTGCCACCGCCTTCATCTTTTCGTGTTCCTGCTCAGCTTCACTGACAGCAACACTAGATGCAGAGGAACTAATTGGCCCACCACCGTTGCCATCCGATGATTGTGCATCACCATCTCCCCCACCAGAAGAGAGAAGGGAGCGGATTGGCATTAAAAACGGATTACCAGAGGGCATTATCACAGTTTCGTTTGCAACAGGAGCAATGTTTGTGACACTTCCAGAAGCAGAAGGCCCACCACCCCCACCTGTAGCACCGTTAATAGGGGTGGGAGGTAAAGTAGGAAGGTTAATGATTGATCCTGAGGTTTTACTTCCGGTCAAGCTCTTTGTTGCCACTGGAAGTGACTGGTGAGTGGTCATTGCATCTTGGAGCAGGGAGCGAACATCTTCCGCCACCGCTAGGTCCAGCGGAGTGTGACCTTCTTGATTTTTGGCAAACGGATCAGCCCCATGGGCCAGTAGCAATGCGCACAAATGCGTTCGAGATTTTTGAGCACTTTCATGAAGTGGAGTAAATCCCCATTTATCCGTGGCATTGACTTGAGCGTTGTACTTTATCAACAGTGCGGCAATATCCAAATGTCCATACGAAGACCTAAAATTATTAACAAAAATTTTATAAGCACCACTCCTCCTCCTCTTGAGAAATTTTAATGTTAAAAGTAAGTATAGTCTTACGCATTATGCAACGGAATAAGTCCACCCTTGTCCCTTGAATTGACATCAGCACCTTTTTCCAACAGGTATTCAGCAACTTCCAAATTGTTGTAACCTAAAACCACACAAACAAAATAGGGGTAACTTGAGACTCATACCTAACTACTTTGCTATCCACTGGAATATTATAGTTTCTCATCAACAAAAAATGACGTTATTTGCTTTCTCTTACCAGCAGCAAGATGTAAAGCGGTCGAGTTTCTGCCATGAGTATCCCGACAGTTTATGTTCTCTGGTGTGAGGAGTTTCTTAACTTTGGCAAGATTCCCTTTTTTGGCAGCTTCGAGCAACGCAGAGTTCCCTTGAAGTAAATCTGCCACATCCTCATCCTTACATAGATCAATGGGCATTGCTCCATCACGGTTTTTCTTGGTGGGATCCGCACCATGTTTCAGAAGAAATTTGACTATATCATATTTCCCTTTGGCAGCAGCCTCATGAAGCTATACAGTCCACACGCACAGTGCGACAAGACAAAAGGAGAGAGGAAAAAAACTCATGAAAACACGGTTCGCGTTTGGTTAGTCGATAGTAATTTTGTCACGATGACGCATATAAAAGCAATATATTACTCCCTCGTGAGTAATGATGTCAAAATGGGTAAACATTACCTCTTTTTGTTTACATTAGCACGTGCATGTATCATATATATTTGGAATTTAACAATGATGCTGAGTAAGTACATATAAGTACAAATAAAAAAAGCAACTACAAACTACGTTTGATGTTCCTGTCGGAACTGTTTACACATATAATAATACGTACCGGAGTGAACTTCCATAGGTCAGTCACATTAACGTTTGCCCCATGAGAGACGAGTAACTCTGTAACCTCAAAATGGCCGTAGGAACAACTGTTGTGGAGTGGGACGAGTCCTCCCTTATCTTTAGCGTGAACATCCGCATTATGCTGGAGCAAATATTCCACAACCGCAACTCGATTATAGCCTGAAATTTATTGTAGGTACATACATATATAGACAAAGTACTTTGTATAGCTTTTTAATTATCCTTTTATAGTACTACTAACCGCTTGCAAAGTGGAGAGGAGTTGAATGACGTCCTTCCATGTCCCGACAATTGACTACGGGACGTTGACTGAGTATTTTCACAACCGTATCGAGATCACCTGAGCGAGATGCTTCTAGCAATTGGTATTCCAAATCAACTACTGGAGGCTCTGTGAAAGAACGTGCAAAGAAAAGGGGTATAAATAACACGGCACAATGCACAACGAAGACAACCGGAAATATTTATTGGGTGTGCGTCTACCTTGAAGGATTTTAAGAAGATTAGGGGATGCAAGCTGGGCAGCAGTATACCCTTGCAAAGAGAGGATGTTTGGATCTGCTCCATAAGAAATGAGCAATCTACAGCCATGAGTATTATCCGATCTTGCGCAGCGATGGAGTGCTAAAAATTGTATAAAATATTATATTGTATATTCAACTGTATTTATATATCATGATAAAAAGGGCACCTTTCTCAAGGGAAACATAGGAAATATTATTCAAAATGTCGTTGTTGAACTTACGAGTTTCACCATTTCCATCCGTGGCATTAACCAAAGATCCATTTTTCAGCATGATCTCCATCATCTCATACATTTCTGGCCGGTCTGCCACAATGTGAAGCGGAGTTACACCATCTTTGGACTTGTCATTAACACCTACACCCTTTTTAATGAGTATTTCTGCAGACTTTCTCAGTTGTGGGTGGGGACAACAACTGAGGGCCGTGTGGAGTGCATTTTCCAGGGTAAAAGGATGCTGGAACTGTTGCACCAATTGGTCCGAGTGCTTCTTGACTCTTGAGACGTCTCCCATTCGACACGCTTGGAGCAACGTATGACCACGATATTCATACGCTAACCTCTCTTGCAACTGACGGGATCCTGCGAGATCAATCGCAGATTTGGAGTGACAATTGAGTAGAGTGGGATCCGCTCCGTGAGCTAATAGTAGGGAGCAAACATCCACTCGGGACTTTTGAGCGGCTTCATGAAGTGCAGTGAATTGCCACAGATCCGTTGCTGCAAAGTTAATGATGGAGAATTAAATGCAATTGTTAGAGTTTTTACATTGGTGTTTGAGTTGCATAGGCATTATTTATTTGATTAATAATCTCAAGTAATAAACCCTACCATTCACATTTGCTCCATGGGAAATGAGCAGTTCACAGACTTCAAAGTGTCCATAGCTTGCAGAGTTGTGTAATGGGCACAGACCTCTGTGTTGTCAGTGTGCCAATGCCAATGAAGAGTCGACCAAGAATAAAACACCATAAATATTTCAATTCTCCCATTAATTTGAGTTGAATCAGTTTTGTTATCTTATCTCCTTCACGTCCACATATTGCTCAGCCAATATATGTGTATTTTGCATTTATTCATGCAATGCAAGCAATATTAGCATTGCAGAGAGAACACACTCGCAATCTCTAAATAACAAGTAGGTCTAGTTGAATTAGAGCACAATACCCCGTATCACAAAATTATCTTTCTGGTCTACTCTACATGCATATGTTTTTGAACGCTTCTGTCTGCAATATAACTGGAAAAATCCATCCAACCAAATAATAAAACAGTACTTCTCAATTCAAATAACTAGTAAAGGTTTATGAATTTACGACCGTGGACAATCGTGATGAAGTTTGAAAAGACACAAGGTCAAAAATTAGGAGACTCCACTACAATTATTGCAAGTACATGTATGTTGAACAAAACATTAATGTTTAAATCTGCACTCACCCTTTATCTTTCGATGAGACGCTTGCCCCGTGCTGTAGTAATATTTGTACAATTTTCAGTCGGTTATAGCCTAAAATAATAATAGTGATGTTTAACCACATTTGCAAGGTAATAAATCATATATTATTATCGCTTTATCAAACCATGACACAAAATTAACTCTATTGAAGTCTTACCGGCAGCTAAATGTAATGGGGTGCTTCTTCTCCCGTCCTGAGCGTGGCAGTTTACATTGAATGGAGTTAAATATTGCATTAACCTAAAAAAAAGCAACAGTTTGTAAAAGATTAGCATTACATAGCATTTCAGGATAACCTTTTGAACTGCTACCAATATAAACGTACCTCTCTTCATTTCCTGATCTCGCCGCTTCCAAAACTTGATGTTTCATATGCTCTCCAGTGAATACTGCTTGAGTTGATCCCGGGTCAGCTAGGTCATAAGGAGTTTTCCCTTCAGAGTTCCTAATTGACGGATCTGCACCATTCTGAAGTAAAGCTGTTGTAAAAATTAATACAAATATAATAGGTCATTATTCCATGTTTTTCACAAACTCTGTCGAGTTCAAACTACAATCACTATATCTAAGCAAAGTCCATATAGGAAAAACAATAGAACTATGTAACTACATACTTTTAGTTATAACGGTACCAATAATTTATCAATAAATATTGACTTACCTATACAAACATCAATTTTCCCTTTAGCAGCCGCTTCCTGCAATTACAGAACAATATAATAAAACATAATAAAATATAAAAACCTTTTATTACCAATTTACTCACACCACACCACTTTAATAGTTTGCAAGCATGTAATAATGATAGCAATAAAAAAGAAAGCTTTATTAGACGAAGAAGGAGTTTTTCTTAATTATTTTTTCCTTCTTATTTGTCTTGCTCACTCACATGCAACGGGGTGTAGTTCCAATTGTCTCTGCAGTTCGGATCCGCTCCTCGTGACAGCAACAGTTTGACAACGTCCGTGTGACCGAAAGAGCAACTGGGGAGAGAACAAAGAGAGTAAAAAATGGAGCACTTTCATATCATGATGATGCATTGGGACTGTTGACTCTCAATTATTTTTTTCCTTCTCAACAAACTCCTTCTACAGGTAAAATGTACTGTTAGAAGATACTACATCCACAATTCTCAACATCATATCCTTTTTCCTCATTTATCCGCTCATTAGTACCATATATACATACTATATTGGTTTGGTTTGGTATCCCTTTGTTCACTCGTTCGTGCACGAGACGAGAAAAGATGATGTCTTTCTTTCTAACAACAACATTCAACATCCTCTTCATGATTATAAAGAATCAATCCCAACTTCAAGATGTAGGTATTATAGACAAAGAAAATCTTGCCATAAATCTTTCGGCAAAACACATTTTAGAGAGGAAGATAAGCATCTCTATTCTCAATCCCAGTTTGATCTCTATCTCGTTGATATTCTTTGCGAAAAAAGTGAGGATTTTTTGATGGTACAAGGTGGTACTAAGAAATTCATGGGAGACACATTACCTGTTGTGCAAAGGATGGAGTCCGCCCTCATCTCTGGCATTTATTGATGCTCCAAGGGACAACAAGTACTCGACTACATCTTTCCTCCCGTATCCTAAAAAGAGCAGAAGAAACAGCAAAGCATGAGGACATGGCATGACATGGTGATAGAGGAATCAAATTACATGCAATTCACAGCAAGGAAGTTGTAGTAAGCTAAAGACCCTTCCCACTTTCAATATTTACTTTTTATCGATTCTCTCGTCAGAGGTATAATATGGTTATGGTACCTTGGTTGCTTTATATATATCTATATGTACATGATTTGATTGGGTGAGTGATCAAATTCATATTACATGACATGGCTCTGGCTTCATTTCATTCCATGAAAACCTTTTAGCACCTTGGCGAGCAATGTAGTGTGCTACATTTTGAGAACAAAGATACACGGCTTGATTATACAAGCAAAGTAAAAGCCTGCGATGTTGGTTTGGTTCTTCAGAGAACGAAACGAGATCAGTGAAATGTGAAACAAATCACAGCGATCCCTATAGTTTATTACTATCTATCGCTAGCCGTTTCTGCCTGCCTACACACGCATTTTAACAGGTATATCCGATTAAATCTACGATGCCAGCGTCGTGTCACGAATCCCAAATGTACTGAGCTCTCATATACACTCATGCCTCAATCACGATGTTTTTCTTTTGTAACATGAAAAATTTGCTGTTGTAATAAAAAGTAAAATGTGCTCGGTTGCTAAACTCTGTTACATTTTAATGTACCTGGCTGGCAAATTATAGCTATGCAAATAGGTAATACAAATCTTTTGAGTTTACAACTCAAACGCCACGTCTTTGTCGTTGGTCGTCCGTCGTGTTATGTTGTCTTGATCGTGTGCTTGCTCTTTGTTCCGTTCGTGGCTTTGAAAAAAAGGAGAGCTGCTCAAGCAAACTCCACTGTTATTACTCAACGTGAACTAAACATTATAAATAAAAATTCACTGATGCGCACAATTCAGAATTTCATTTTGACCTGTTTTTATTTTTAAAAAAGAATCAACTTTCGTTATTGGGGGAATTAATGAATAAAATAGTTATGCAATTTCAGTTTCTTTCTTTAAAAAACGTTTCTAAAACCAATTGTGAATAGCTCTGACTGGCTGACGCTGCGTGATGTAACAGAATTCAGTTGGGACTGACTGATTGTAACAAATGAATTATTTAAATGAAGTGAAAGGTTGAAATGGAGACTCGTTTTCAGGCCCATGGCTTTAGATGGAAGACGAAGATTTTACATTTAAAATTCTTCGTCTAGTCTAGGACAATGTGATTCGACGGATTAGCATCATGAAAAACACCAGAAGACCATTTAATTTAATACGGCATACCTTGACTGGGGTACCTCCACCAAAAGTAGAAAAGTTTGACTTTAAATTACAAAAGAAAGCTGAATGAATTAGATTTTTCACTCGTTGTTAGTTTTAACTGTATGAGAAACAGTTAACGAGCAAAATGGAAAGGATTTTGGTACGCATGAGATGAAGGTAATGACAACAATACAATACAATACACAATTTAATGAAATGTAGGTAGCAACTGCTGAGCATAATTGACTAATTTAAAGATACAATAACATCTCTTTCTTTGACATGACTTTCACAGCTACTGAGTTACGTGCACATGTTACTGCAATGCATGCAGCCTACGATTGTCTGTTGATAACGCTAACAGCACAGTTCTTATTTCTGCAAGATAAACCTTGTTGAGATTGACACCCACGACAAAATTGACCGTGACAAACATCATGTTCAATTAACACCAACGAGAGACGCTACTTATCAATCTCACACATGTGTGCCTAATTACGTGTGTCTTCGTTTTCTACTGAAATTGAGCACAATACCAAATCAGTAGAAAGGGAACCTATTTAAAGTTTAATTTGCTCCGTCAGTTTTTGTCCCATAAATTGCGTAATACAGTGAGTAAAACGGTATGAGATGTGAATGACAAACTCCTTTCAAGTTCATCATCGATAATATCATCGTCATCAAAATCATGATGTCTCGCATGTAGAAATGTTTTTAAAAAGATGCACGCTTAAAGTTTTTATCTGATTCCTCTACTATTCATCGTGATTTGATTACGAGGCTCACTATATCGCCCTCATCATCAGTTTCATCAAAGCGTTAAAAGTCCATTAACATTTTTAGTAAGTTTTCCATTCCCTACCACAACATGAATAATGACCATTTCAATTTTGTTTTGAAAGCAAAAGCCTGATTGTGCTTCGGACGTTGCGTTGTTGTAATGTAATGCAATAATTTACCTACTTGTTTATGAAACGCAGTTCTTTTAAAAGAAATCGAGAGTTTCAAGAGAGTAAATAATGCCGTATTAACTTACTCCTATACAAAAATGGGAGTTAGCTCATAATGAAAAGCAACCATATGTGATTTACGTGATAACATCAGATTACGTGAGTATTATTCATGTACCTACGAATAAATCAATTTGAGTTGCAAAAAAAATGAATAAAAATTAGCCCATCTGTTCGCCAACTGTATACCAAACAGTGGAGGTCTTGGTAGATGATTTATATGAAAGAAATGGAAAGCATGGTAAATATTTGTTTTATAAATCAATCATATTTTTATATAGGCATCTGACTCCATATGTATACTTTAGATGATGATAACCCAAAATGGTACTGATACGCGTGCGATTCCAACACGGTAATGATGGGCTATTAAAATGACAATGAGTACCATAATTGTTGCAATTTAATGGGCGAGTCGAGAAGATGATCGGAGGATAATTAAAATTGTGTGCATCTTTACAACCTTAAGTACTTCTTGTTACGTCATAACTTGTGCTTATTCAATATGATGATCGATATTGCAAAAAAAATCATGATAAAATTACTATTATTACAATTCATGACTGCTTTTGACTTTCATCGTTTCAACAACATCCAAAACGATAAGAATAGATAGGTATATAGTCTTCGTGTCGAGTGCATAATAATAATAATAAAGCCAGCAGATCAGGTCACCCTATGAATATATTCAATTGAAGGAACCCAACACAGCAGTAGCCGACCGAGACCGAACAACTGTAGTTTGCATGCCAAAATGTCAAATGCCACAAAAATTAACTTTCTGATGGGCATTTCAAGAGCGAAACGTTAAGCAACCCAACAATACTGCCGAGTGAGTGCTGATGTTGCCTCTGTCTACAAAAATGATGAATGACTGCGCTAATAGCAAAAAAAATCTGATGATGATGACGATGAATGGTGGAGTTATTACAAATAACTCCAATGTCAAAATCAGGCAATCGTGTTCTAAATCTTTGAAAAAAATTGGGGCTAGGCTAGGCTACAGTAGAGTTCAGCTGGTGGCCAGCTTTTTTAGTTGGTCTTGGGGCTGTTGCTGCTGGCTTGCGGTGATTTCAAGGAATTTTCAACTGTCTTGAACGGATGGATTTTTTATGCAGACAACTACTATCTCATGCTATGCGTCTTTATCACTCTTTTTGTTGTAATTATTATTGTTACATATTATTCATCTATGTACATTTTTATTATTACTTCATACTTTGTAGAATTCGCCATCAGGATTTTTTCCTTTGTCCCAAAAGGACTCACATGAAGACACAACAAAACGAAGGTCACATACTATATACCATCCAAGTGCGTTTTTTTATAGCACAGCTAAACCGCGAGCATTTGCAACACTTGTCAATTCAAGACTTTTTAAAAAGAGATCCTTCATAGTTGACTGTGCTCAAGAGCAACAAAGAATCATTGTTATTTAGGACTTGTCGAAAAGTAGGTATGAATTCATAATATGGAATACACACGTAACACTAAAGATTACACGCCTTGGTATTAGCACATGGATGAAAATGTCAGAAAAAAGCAGAACTCGTAAAAGGTCATTATATATATTATGCTTCTGTTTTTATTATGAAAGTGGTCATGTTCATGTATGAATCGTGATGATGACTAATATTCAATTAAGAGATGATTGTGTGAATTTTGTGACCACGACAGACATGATTTTTACTGCTACCGCAACCCGCAGCTACGCTTAATGATTCCTCTCAAACCCAAAACTATATACATAACATAGCGCACAACTGTGGCTGAACAGTTGAGTTCTTTGTTTGAAAAAAATGAAAGTCTAACGACTTAAAAATGTTTATTTCTACATTCTACCTGCAGTGTTTTTTAAGTATGTATCATTTATGATTTTATTGATGATGACAGTAGACTATATTATGCATCTTGTCTTACCTGCAGCAAAATGCAAAGCCGTACTCCGTCTTCCTGAGTTATCCCTGGAAGATGTAATTAAGTCATAATTAGTACTGAGACGGTAACAAGTTTTAATTATAATTCAATAATTATAACCTAACCTGGCGTTAACGTTCCGCGGGCTAGCCATTTGTTTGACCCTTGTCAAGTCCCCGCCCTTGCAAGCCTCAAACAAATGTTTCAATTGGTCTTTGGCAGAAATTGGTGTTGAAACGGTTGAGTTGGGAGCACTCGAGTTTGAACTGATACAAACAGTATTGCCATGTCCTGAACTGCAATTACTATTGCCACCAACACCTCCATTATTGGAACCATTTCCTCCCCCATTACAACTGTTACTAATACTGCTCACTATGCTCATATTTCCAGGAGACATTTCCCGGATTTCTCGTAACGTTCCATGACCACCACAACCATTTGCACCATTGACACAACTATTTCCTCCCATGCAACCATCACCTCGATTACCACCACTTGCCCCATTTAGCAGCATGCTGTGAAGGCAAGATAAACTCGTGCAGGTGGAAGTGGTCATGGTAGAGTTTGAAACTGAGGTTCCGTATACCACTCCTCCAATATTACTCATCATTCCCCCAGAAGAGGAAGGTGGAGGGGGTGGTGGTAGTTGCATTCCTGCAGCTCCAGTGACTGAGCGACAAGGACTGCTACCACATTCTGACGGGGTGTCCAACCCGTTGCCTCCTCCACAGAGACAACTCGACCCAGAACAATTGTTATTCAATGATATGCTTCCATTTGAACCTGGACAGTTGCATGAGCAGCTTCCCCCACTGTAGTTTAGTCCAGAGTTGTTTGAACTGCTTCCGGACAAAGGGGTACAGGGACAGGAGAGACTGTTGTGGCTGCAGGAATATCCTGATGTGTTTAAGTGGTTGCTACTTCCATCCATATTGAGGTGATTAAACTTCCGGTTTTTAGACGAAAGAGTGAGTATTTTGTCCGATGAATGGGCAACTACTAACACCAAATGACTTGTTGTGGGACATTTAATGAAGCGTAACGATGAATAGGTAGAAAAATTTGTGGTTTGGTTTCTTCGGCTGATTGTGATTGTGAGAATAATAATGTTGGGAAAGTATAATAATATCGATTATCGATAATATTGTAAAAATTGAGTTTGCGAAATGCTCAATATCGTAATGTTACAGCGATGATGCTAGTGACGATAACGTATCGGGTTGAACGTAATGTTGCACACATTTGTGATATAATAAATAAGACGGCAACGCATTCAACATTGACAAAAAAAGTAACGTTGTTCGTTTTCGTATAAAATATAACACGAACTATTCAGTCTTGAGAAAAGCGTTTTTATACAATACATAAATTAAATTGATTTGATTGGTCACATCCACTAATATCACATTTATGGTCGCGTTCTCCACAAAAATATTAAATCCCTTTGTTCACAATTCCATTTCTTGAGTTGATATCTGTATTCTTGAAGGGCAACTACAATAATAAATGTTGCCGTTTGTTTGTGATCCCAAAAAGAGAGCTTGAGTTTCAACCGTTGTGGCGCCTGTCAGCAACACTTTGATTTTTTTCTTACACAGTCCTCCCGTTGTAGTAGTTGACTTTTCTCATAATTTTTGCGTGTGAAGTTCGCATGTTAAATTAGACTTCAGTTGCTAATCAATCAGTTATGAAGCACAACGAAATTTTAACCAACAGAGAACACAAACTTTTGAAGCCATGTATGGCATCACATTGCAGAGCAGGCCAATGAACTCCAATGTTCTTTTACATGAGGAAAATTCGAAACTTACAATATTGCACATAAAAGTTTGCCTTATACATCTGCATAAATTCCTTCCAGCGTATTTGATTTGTCAGGTTGGGGTTGTTTTTTTGCTTTAAAATTGTGTTACTGTGTTCGCTTGTTGTTTTATGATGGGATGATGATAATGTTGAGCAGGCTATGTTCTAATTGATTGTATAAAAATGTTTCCTTGTTATCTGAGATCCGTTTTTAATAGTGTAGTATAGGGATGGGCAATGCTTGCCAGACAACTGTTCACCCCATTGGGTTGTAATATCTGAAAAAATAGGAAAAAATCATGAGGAACTTGAGGGCATAAATTAAACATTTCTTGTAAAAAAATATTTTATAAGGTCTTGTATGTGAACTACGGTTTTTGGCTGAGGTTAATACTTTTTTGGCTAAAGTGGGGAAAATTTTCCCCTGCAAAATGCATCTTTCAAGCTTTGCTAATTACCAATCAATCTTTTTCCTGATAATGATCCCCAATTAATAAAAATGACCTGGAGCGATTCGAACAGTAAAATCTCGTGAACAATCATTTATTAACAACGATTGTAAATTTGGCGTTTTATGTACCACTTCTTCAACATTGTAGAGATGAAATCAACACAATTTATTTGAGATTCGTGGCCCAAAAACAATATCGTTTTTATTACAGAATTTTCTTGATGGTTAAGCTGCGTGGGCGCATATCATTATTAGTTATAGATCATTTAGGATTTTTATGTTTTGTACAGCTCACTGCTAATAATCATGAAGCATTTTTAAGGTTTGGTAGTCACCTTCATGTAAAGACGCTGCTGCTGCATACAAATACAATGTATAAATTAATGTGAATATGCAAGAATAAAAAAGTTAGAATGCACGAAGACCGTCATTTTATTCATGAATATTAAGGTTTATTGTTTACTTCGCTAGAAAAAATGGCATGTCCACCATAATTAGCAGCTATCGGCGATAATAAACTTATCATATGTACTTAAAACGAGAGTGACCATTGTAAATGAAAATGCAATGCCTTTTGACTGTGCTCGTAATAAAATAACGGTACAATCTTATGGGATACTTGACATTTACTGGGAATGCATTGGATAATGGTGTATCAACGTGAATAATGAAACGAAACATTGTTAACTTTTAATAGTTCGGGTTCATGCTTTTTTATGCTGGAAGCGACCATAACAAAATAAGAAAACTTGCTTTCTTATGAATGATAATTTGGCGAATGACTTTGAAGGTATAGATGGTTTGCTTGTAAATAGAAAATGCATTCTAATTCATATGTGTCGGCGACCCAACAACTGAATAAAAACTTATTGATGATTAGTGTATGCTGATAATTAACTCTGTCAACCTGTGTGTGCGACTAATTACGTACTCATGTCTGTTATCATTATTGCCAATGTTATTATTACGATTTGAGATTATCAACGTTTATAACTTGCCAGTGTGCGCTTTGGTACGGATAAGAGATTATCGTGGTACACAGTGTATGCTGTAAGTATAGCGCGAGCATTTTTTAAGACAACCAACACCAATCTTTTTAGGTATTAGAACCAGCACGGAAGCATAATATAGCGTCACGTCATCATTTGAGTAGTCAGTGTGCTTCATATTATATTTGCACCACAGAAGTAGAGTCACAATTGAACAGTAAATGTTTATCATTATCATTACCAACAACACACAGAGCTTGAATTTGAATACACTTTTGTATTATAACTTTGAAGCTATAATGAAAACCGCACCGGCAAGTCTTCAATTCAACTGATTCAACTTTAGCTTACAAAGAAGTATACACCCACTGCCTAACAATCATACTCGACTGCAACTGTTGCCACTGCCGTCGTCAACTTGGTCTTCGTCATGAAATCATCAAGAACTGAAGCTTGCAAGTAAAGTAGCACATGGGAAAGCTTTGGACATTATAATAACCATCAATAAATTTTATATCAAATGAAATATCGATCCATAATATAACAATGGAATGGGCTTTATCTCTTCATATGTACAACTACACATCTTATAACCCTACACACCGCAATGATGATTGACCGATTCAGAATCAGACGAAGAAGAAATCATGCCTCCGAGCTCATTTTCGTATTGAGGTCCACGATTACGATATTTCTTGTGTGCAGTGTTGCTGATGATGACCAGTAAGTAATAATAAAAAATGGATGTTCGTCTTCAGTCTTATTATTATTATTTTATCATGTCTCTCGATTTACAATACTGCATCATCTGTAGCGTTGGTGCAGGACTGTTCTTTTAGCTTTCTAAAAGTGCCTCGCGTTACTTAAGGCCTTCCCTGAATCTACGTACTCTTCGTGAGACATCTGCTTTGCCAAAATGAAACTGGTGATGCAGAAAGAAACTGATATGATACTCGAACGTCGAGCTGATGTCCGATAAATAATGTATCAACCTCTTTAATGATGATGATCGGTGAAATATAATGAATGCCAATTTTCATGTCATCATCACCGTCACCATCAATTCACTCACTCAGTTCTGAACTTAAAATGATGAGGCTGATGATGGTATATATATATGTATCCTTTGATCATTTTTCGTAACACTTTTTCTACTGATTCCATTATTTTTTCAATGTTTTCGTACACATCTGCATAAAAAGAAAGGAATAAAAAATGGAGCCAGCATAAAAATTAGGGCAAACATGGCAGTTACAAATGAAACAAAATAACCTTTGTCAGGAATAGGAAGTAAAGTTCTAAAATGTTGATGGAGGTGTTTTAGGTTGTAAAATGTAGAGTGGATTCTTGAACATCCTCCTGCTGCTATCATCGTCAACTCTAGGTTCTGAATAATGTATGTATATAGTGCTAAGAAAATAGGCCCACTCACATTTTGACATTTAACTCTAAAGATAGTTGAGATTAAGATTCGTTTCGTTGTAGTACGTGGATAAACAGAAGAGCTACAAATGATGCAGAGCAAATCCTTATCATTTTTTGTACGTGCATATCATCTCAAGTAAAATGCAAAAGTGCTACTCTATTTAGGTACGTATTTTAGAATTACATTACTTATTTACTGGTTCATTTTGCGCAAAACTACATGATGTGCCATGCATCATTAAACTGCATGATATTTTGCTAGTCTACAAGGACTGCCCCTGCTCTGCTCTCTGCAATTGTTGACTTGTCTGGTTCAGGTTTGGTCTAGGTAATAAAGGAAGGCAGAGTACAACATCAACAAATCATATAACATAACCATTGACACGTAAAACATTTGTAATGTGCGAGCAAAGCAACTTGCAGATTTTTCGAGAGTTTAAAAAATCTAAATGAATTTTACATGTCATGTTGGTCGTTACCTACAATACAAATATCAGAGCATTATTCCGGTTGTAAAAAAACGGTTGTTAAAAACTACCTTCCTCAACCATTTAGGGCGAAGCGTCTTGTGTCAGTCACTGGGCTATTTTCTTAAAGTTAATAAAAACGCAGCTCTTGTCTTGTCATTCTTAGCAATTTGACTTTTCTATGCTGATGATTGTATAGTAACATTATACGGAACTTTTTGAAAGCCAGTTCAATCTTGCTATTTCAGCAGTTCCGTGAATTCTAATGGGATAATTTTACACACAACAAGTTTGGTGTATATAATATAATACCTACTGGATGATGATGATGATAATGACAGGAAGATTACATCTACTTTGAATATTAAATATTTATTCATTTGTCCAAGATACCGTTTCTATTTTTGGAATGACTTAACACAATATAGTACGTATAAGGTAATCCTAAAACTAACACGTAATGTAACATCTTCCTCTCAAGTTATATTACAAGATGGATGCATATAAATGATTGCATTCATTTCACATTTTCTAGGAAAAAACAATACCAATAATGCTTTTGAGCATGATTAAACTGAATTCTTGCATATTTTTCGCTTGTTATCTAAACTAGATAGGTACGTATTTTCTAACAAGAAAAACAATGCCATAAGCATGTATTTTTCTTCCAATCACGGTTGTTTTTTCTAAAAGCTCTGCGCATAAAAAACAGCCATGAGGCATAAATCAGCAATAACCATCACGCAAATACTATACACAAATTACTCAGAATGGGTAACAACAACTGCAACGATCATCTTCTTCATCAGGACTATCGGATATGCCCATTGAAAATTGTGCATGTTCTCCATTGTTTTAATTTCATAATACTTATGTACCGTTACACAGTCTTCGTCGGGGAAAATTGTTGTGAGCACAGCAAAAAATGGAGCAACAGCAGAGAGTTAGTCGATAACATGAAGACACGTGATAATCATATTCTTCGTCTACTTTGTGCTGACTTGACCATTATGGTCTTGTAAGCATGCGTACGTAAGAAACCAGGAAAAATACTAGCTGTCAAAGAGTAAACATGACGATGCGATCGTACGCGATAGGATTGTATTGTGTGTAAAATGTTTCTCTTGCGAAAAAAAATCGCATGTAAAACTATACTTGGTTTTGGTTTGACATGAGCATAACAAGGGCTACTGCCGTAGTTGATCCAAGTCTTAAAATGCATTTCATGTAATGTTCCATATAAGTATAGGGAGTACAAAACTCAACAAGAGAATAACATTAGTCTGCTTGCATAAAACTTGAGACAAAAGAGAAAAATGGTTTGCTTTTTATGCAATTATGGGCAATTGTATATGGATACATGCTTGGTTTAATGTGTTTCTTGGCTTGGCTCTCCTTTCAAGTAGTTGACCTCGGTTTTGACAATGTCGGAAATTTTTTACTGTATTATTGTTACAGCAGAACTAGTACAGTCTTGTCTATATATTCCTATCTTGGGCTTCTAAAGGGCTCACCATGGTCACCTCATGAGGATCACCATATTTGAGTAACGTCGTGGTCGCCAAATTGATGGTGTTGCTAATGCTGTTGACGATTGTGATGATAAGAGCAATGATTGTTGGCGCATTGTTTGTGTATGATTTTATTTTTGTATGTCGCCTTCCTTTTCTTTAGAAAAAAATATAACTGCAGACCTCACTGTCTATCTAGTGAAAAAGTGGTGTTTAAAAGGTGCTCTTTCGTTCCAATGCTTTCGTGATATGATGGTATGGTGTCAGAACCTACATCGCTGATGAAGTACATTGGCTTTACTAAAAGTAATATTTACAAGCTTGTCACTTGTCAATCACTGCAAAACAAGTTGTCATCCTCATTGCACTTCTTGTGTGTTTGACATCATTCATTGTGCATGAGTCTAACTCCGAGTGACTCTGACGGTATGACTTCCTAATTCCTGAAAGTTAAACGCTTAGTTCAATTAATTATTATGTCTGATTGAAAAGATATAGTGGAGTGGATTTATGAGTAATCATTGTTTCACCGATTCTTCAAGTAGATAAACAAACAAGCCCATTTTTGAATAACCTAGATGCAAATTTTAGCTGACCCAGACGAAACTTGATAAAAATGTATTTGATTATACTTGTATAAAACTTTAAAATCTCATTCATACAATGAGGGAAAGAAAGGTTAGGTATACAAAGCAAATTCGAGTCTTGTGTGTCGCGTGCGAAGCCAAGTCAATCATTGAACATGTTGATCACATGCTTTGAGCGATAATGATCATCATCATGAGGGTCTAGTCTGTTTGCAGTGTGTAATCTGACAAAAATTGTTGACTATCAAAGCTCACTCAGTCATTTATATGTTTCCGTTTTAAAATGGACAGTATCTCAAGAAGTTGTGACTTGTGGCTCTTCTTAAACAAGTACTATACAAACTTGCTGCACTATCATTAAATCGTATACCGTGGTTTACTATCTTTTTGAATAAACATAGGTTTGAGAAAAATCATGAATGAAATTAATTGAAATGGATAAAGCACGAGGGATATGGGTATAATTGGCATTACTCTCTATCATATCATAACAAAATTCGATTCACAATGGCAGAGAGAGAGAAAAAAAAATTGTTTCTCTTTCTTTTACAGCCACAGCCACCCTACCTATCACGTCGTGGGGCTTCATGCCAAGTGTAATTTCTTGTGAATTGCATAGATAAAGGTAGAACCCATATGAAAATTAAAAACTTTCCGTGATACCTAATCCCTTAATTAGCATAAAACACATCTGTGAATTTCACATCTGTCGTGTAGATATCATCGACGGTATATAATAATTTAGCAACTGAGACTGATGAGTGAAGGCATGCATGCATGTCTTGTCTTGATATTCCTATTATGCTTTCAAATTTTTAATCGCGTCCGCACATTCTAATCTAGACTTGACGCTTTCCATAATATACCCAGCTAATACACAGAAATGAAAGCAGTTGTGTAGCCGGTAGAATTTACATGAAAAAATAAATATCCACAGCAGTAAAATTTGTTTTTTGTTGTACTGCCGGCTCAATAAGTATTCTAGACAGACATGACACGGTGATCTTTGATCTTTCATGTTTTCCCGTGTGGTGTTCACTGGGATTGCACCGAACCAACTTCAAATGTACGTACAAAGAAGCCCTGATTATGAAAATGATTGGGCGTATATAACATTAGAAATTGCGTTCATCTCCATCGCCTCTTCGGTGTTCGCCCCAAATGCACTCATTCAATCACAAAAACAATTGATTTTGGTGTGATGCCCGAAGTAATATAGTGATCTGATCTAATTTTATCGAGAACTAAACTAAATTAATAGAATATGGGTAAGGCAGGCATCCCGTCTATCAATTTATTTGACGGTTCGTAACATTCTCTGATCAAAAGCTGCGCGTAGATAAAGTCTTTGTACAAGTTTGTACCATTGGCAGCTTGAGTTTGGTGTGTGAAAAACGATGATGTAAGCAGTCACAGTTAAGGAATACCTGTTGTAAGTATATCATATTTAGATAGACATCACTAACTTTATGTATAGTGGTCAGCATCAACATTATTGAAGAAGCAGAGGTACACCCTCTGGTTCATATACAGACAGACAAGTCTTCGGCTTGTAAATAGATGAGTCTTCTTTAAGCTACATGACTTTAGCGTAATATGAATAGTGTATGAAAATACAAAGACGGCAGATGCTACATGAAAATGTTCACTGACTGACTGCTTTCTGAAACTAGCGTTTTTCTCCTTTTCTGTGCACTTCCTTGCCTGAAGGAGTTATTAAAATGTTGTATTACGGCTACACCATGAAGTGGAGACAGGTGAGCATCTTGCTTGGTGAAGTGCACATGGTGCTGCTATTGAAAACATACAAGTTCAAAGTTAAAATCAACTTCTTGATGATCCGTTTTTATTCACATTGAAATGAAATAACAAGGGAAATATATGCAAAGTCCAAGTGATACTTGCTTCTCTTGAATTAAATATATGACTACGACTGGCTTATGTCTCTACTTTTGTATTTGTGTGGCCAAAATGAAACGTTGCCAGTCAATAGCCTCACTCATCTACATTATAAAGAATGGAATCCGTTCGGGATATTTTCAGACTGGCAAAATACTACAAAAGAAAATTGCTGGGATTTGAGACTATTTTAAGAGTACTGAACACCGACATCTGGTCAATGCCAATTTATAGAATGCATTTCATTTCACATTGTCAGACGGACAGATAAATGCAGACAACGATGATTGTTGCATACCTAAGACTTTTTTTCTCACTGGTCGCCCACGCTTGTAAAAATTGCACAGTTAACATGGACGATGATGATCGTTCTAGCAATCGAATAGTAGTGAAGAAGGCGTTTATACACGAGTTTTTTTTCTGTAGATCGTTATAAAAGATATGCCATTCTCATGACAGGTGATTCTCGCGTAAGAACCGTGAAGTCGCAGTCACGATATTTAATACCCTACCCTTGCTCGTGAATAGTACAACCATTATATGTATAAAGTAGCGATTGTTTCCTAAGGTCCATTCCTTTTCTTACTTGGCAGCTACAATCTGTATCCAAATTCAACCTAAAAACTATGATGGTATGCCTTATTACACATTTGGCGTTTCCGGTCTTATGTAGTTTCTTTGGACAATGAGAAGAATCAACTATAGCAAACATCATAATATGAGCTTGTGAATGGGGCTTCATGGATTGTTATCAATGCAAATTATCAATGCAACTTCCGTTGTGTTCTGCTCTTTGAAGAAATTTAAAAGTCTTGCCCTTTCCATTATCCCACCATCTACGAAAACACACAAAGGTGTCTCCACTATTTGCCAAATAAAATGTGTACAACTTTTTAGGGAGGATATGGGAGGAGGAGAAAGACATACTGACTGACTGCCACATCATCATCATCATCATACACGACTTTAAAATACGTACTTTAAGAAACGTGCCATGAATGAGGAGTTGGTTATGCAGGGGAAAATAATTTTATTCCATCTTACACATCCCGGATTACGAGAAATCTAGATAATAAAAAGTGGACATGGTTGGCTGACCAAAAGTAAGTCCCACACCCGTGGGAACTTTATTTTGAGGTTTAGACAACGGGTTCATTTAATGTTTAAAGGGATGGATGACGGAAGTGGGAAGACGAGTGTAATTCAGTACTCTTTGAAACTTGAACTGGATGTTCAACAATGAGATATGAATGGTGAAAGAAAGAAGAATGTTTCGGAATTTTATTATGCCAAACGCCCAAATGCTCTAATTTCACCGTACTTTGATAATTTTTTTCTAATGAAAAAGTAAGTGTACAAATAATCAAAATATCAGGTAGGAACAATCGGTTAAAGTGTTGGAAATGTTCTATTTGATTGTAGCATATGGTTTTGATTTGATAGCTGCAAATCATCCTTCTTAAACTGTATTTCAAGGTACAGTACAGTACAGTAAGATGATAGAGTAAGAAATAATCTTGCTCACTGCCTTACATTTATTTTGAGAGATTATCTAAGATCAATTTAACTGTTAAATACTATTAATATTGAAAGAGAGAGGATCTCTCTGCGAGTTCTTCGTGCGTGTAAAATCAGAATAATACATTATCTCACTCAGCCACACTCTTTTCTGTTAGTATTTAATCGTTTTGGCAATCACTATGAAATAATAGTAAATGCAGACGCGTAATCCTTTATATATGTTATTGCAAGGAAAGATATCACACTACACTGCCACATAAAGACAGTTTACTTTAGGAGAGACTTAATATAAAAGTCAATATGCGCAATAGCTTAAAGAAGCTTAAGCCACAACCATAATTTGATTGATAATTAATGGCTCGTCAATAAATGGCAAAGCTTGGGATTTCCTTCAACGGATCTCAGGGCCGAGGTCGGATTTGAAGGAATATAACAGTTCAGTTCATGACCATCTAACCTTTGCCTTGAGTCCCTAAACATGCCTATCAATTCTTTCCTACAAAACTTCCCAACATTTAAATCCAATAATAATAATTTGTTGATGCAAAGTAACCAAGTTTAGGAGGTAAAAGGTTTAATAATTTACCGTAAACATAATGATCCTTTAGTAATAATATCATTCACAAGAGGCACCTCACCGCACACATTCACAAAAACTTTGTTGTTCCACTACTTGAACTGTATTGCATTACTTATTACACAATGGTGAGCTGAGGTAGGCCCTTTTCATATGAAATTTTGACGGGTCCGGGTAGTTGTGATAATGCTGTTACTTAATTTTCCGATAACAATCCAGGATAATAAGACTTTTCGGAGTAATGTCAGTCAACCCTTTTCTTTCTTGAAAAAGAGTTGTGAACTACAATGACGAGAAACATCACTACACAACTACAGCTCACAACACTACGTTCAAGGGATCATCCACTTGAGGAGTAAAATTTACTTCTGTTGAGACACCATTCTGATTCTTTTTATTAATTTAATACTTGATCAATGTGTGTGAGTGAGTGTGTGTGTGTAAAAGGTAAGTAAGATGCATTTACCTTTCTACATCTACTCATGCTCATGTATATCATCATCATGTGGCTTATCTACAAATATGCTACAGACAGAAGTAGACAGAAAGCATCCTCATAATATTATACTCTTTTCAAGCCCCTCAGGCTTCGTCTTAGGCTTTTGCTGTGAATGTCCATTCGCATATTATATCGACTTGAGTGAAAATATGAGACGAGCAGCAGCAGAGAGCATCGTATTCAGAAGAGAGACCACATTTCATGAAGTTATATACATGGATATGTATTTTTTATTCAGGTTGTACTCATACTCGTACTTCCATTAGACTACATTATGGATACTGTTGAATGCTAGCTCTGGTGCTAATGCAAAAAAGGTGTACACATTTGTCGTGTAATCCTTTATGGTAAATCTGAAGGGCTTAGCAGACCACAGATGCTTGAATGTTGTTGGGCTCTGTTCATCGAGGTATAAAATCCATGTACACATGAAATTTGTTAGTGTCATGCCTTCTACGTCCTACAAAACATAACATAGTGAGAACTAATGAATGTACTTGGCTTGGTTGGTTGACAGAGTATCAACCTCGATGAAATACTTTTATGCATATATTTCTTGTAAAAAACCCAGCACATTAAGGAAGCAGAGCCAGGCTGATGATGAGAAGAGAGTATATTATTATGGTGAATGTGGTTGTAAATAGTACTGAAGCAGAAAAAAGGTTGTGAATACACACAGACATTTTATTAGACACATTTGCTTTTTTTGCAGTAGAGCAAACAAGAAACAAGTCAACTTTCAGGAACAGCAGCGATACGCATGTACATATAAGGCTTAGTTTAGACTGGCTGTCATAAAAAAACTCATGGATGGAGTTGCATGAACTGAGCAGCCAAATGTCTCAGAATAGAAATACCTGCAAACAAAGATATCTCGGATGAATGCCCTACACAAGCCGATGAGTATTTAAATGCGTGGGTCGTTTCATATGAATAAATAAATGTAAACGTTGGAGAGCAATTAAATACACATTTTATTTTGTAGTACAGCTTTTTCATTCAAAATCAAAGGCGTCTGTATTTAGATCCCTCAAATGTCTCCAGAACGTTGCCAGGTTGAAAGGCCACAAGATTGTTATCTTCCCTTTTGAATTGGCATACCAAGAGCCACAGTCCTCATTTCCCCAAACCGTCTTGGAGAGTCCGGCTTCGTAAAACTGCATAAAGTCTTCCACTGCTGCAATCTTGACATTGAAACAATTAACTCCACGGGTCTGCATTTCCTGAAGTAGCCGCAAAAGCCAATTCGTTTGGCATTCCAAAACGTACAGAATTGAATTATGACCGGAGAACTATTTACATTAGTTAAAAATTACATATTACATGCATGTCATCGTGCCTAAATATCATTAGGATTTAATTAAAAGGGATAAAATTAGTGGGCACTTACAGTGTTCGGTCCTGCAAGGCAGAAAAAATTGGGAAGTGAGCTACAAACCGTTCCCAAGTATGTTTTTGGACCTTCTGTTTTCCATGTGTGAAGAATGTCCTCGGAATGTTTTCCAATGATGGTCATTGGAGCAAACCAATCTTGGGTTTTGAAACCGGTGGCCAGAATCAAAACCTGCAAAAGTAGTCAATATGCATCATACACTTCAATTCAGAACTCTGATAATTTAAATTTGTAAGATGATAACAAGGACTCACATCTAGATCTGTTTTTACTCCATCACGAGTCAGAATTGTTTTGTTATGGACCTTCACTATTTCATCCGAAATGACCTCTACATTAGTTTTCTGAATAGCAGGATAGTACTCATTAGAAGGTAGTATTCGTTTGCATCCAAATTCATAATTTGGAGTCATCTTCTTTCTCAGTTCTCCATCTGGGATTTGGATTTTTCTTTGAACAGTACTAATTGCCTTCACAACTTTGGACCCGATAGTATTATATTGGAAGCCAAACGCTTAGAAGCTCCATAAGCCAAAATATAATTGCTCTCAGAGCGATTCTTAACCCAGGAACCTTGGCTATAGCCCACTTACATACGCCTGAATATTCAAACTGAATTTTTGGCATGATGTACGGAGCCCGTCTTTGGAACACTGTTAGCTTCTCTACATGGTCCGCAATTGCTGGCACGATTTGAATACCACTTGCTCCAGTGCCGACAACCCCAACCCGTTTTCCTTTGAGTTCCACATTTGGATTCCACTCCGCAGAGTGTATGAGCTCTCCGGTAAAGTTTCTTAGCTCTTCTGGGTACGATGGAATGCGAAGCGTTCCTGAGCCACTGATAACATAATCGAAAGCCAAGCTTTCTCTTGTTTCGGTTTGAATTTCGTGTATAACTGCAGTCCATTTCAAGGACTGTGGATTCCAACAAAGTGATTCCACCCGAGTTTGGAAACGGATATGGGAATACAGGTCGCTTTCTTTGGTGACTGTCTTGATATATTCGAGGATTTCTGGCTGAGACGAGTAATTCTTTGTCCAGTCTAAAAAACCACTCATTTGATAATTTTTCAAAAATGCATAATTTTATCAAATTAAATTTTTTTTACCTGCTTTAGGAGCAAATGAAAAGCTGTACAAGTGGCTTGGAACATCACATGCACAGCCAGGATATTATTCACAAGCCACGTTCCACCAACTTCAACATTACTTTCAAAAATGTGAAATTGGCGAGATTCGCTGTTTTCTTCAGTTTCAGCCCAGCGCACAAGCCAGCCAATCTACAGGAAATTGTAAGACAATGCATGAGTGTTTAGCTGACGTTTTCATGCTTAAAGTAGGTTGATTGTTACTTTACCCTGCTCCAATAATACAAATTTTGGGTTCTCTTTCCAACTTCATATTTGTAAGAAGCAAAAAAATATTTTCCAATAACTATATCGGCAGGAGAAGTGTTCAGCTTGAATATTCGAATGCAACTAGTCCGAGTGACTTTAGGAACAGAGCATTGAAATTTATTCAAAAATGAAGTCCCAGCTATAATTCACATTTTTTCTTTCCAGCATATTATGAGGTCACATTGGAACTAGCTTCAATAACCTTAATAATTAACGTTGCGTGTTTCATTGTGGCACTGGTTAAAAACTTTAATTTAATGTGATTTACGTCTTCGAGGACTTTGTGAGGTATTTGTATTAAATCAATTTAATTTGTCGGGAATTAATTGACTGCATCCGAATTATTCCATGTGTACTAAATAATTTTTTTAATATGGGTTTTAATAGGCGTTCGTGAGACAATAATTGACTGGGAACACGCACACGCACAGCAATCGATGCAAAAATTATTGGTAGTTTTCTAGCATTTCGATTTTATTAGCATCTTGGGTTTTTTATTTTTTATGCTTTGCACATGATTTTACATGCAATAATCTCGAATTTTAAATATTAATCTACTTTTTGCTTCGTGCCACCTTACATGTTGATTATCTTCACCTTCAAATAAATACAAAATCAAAAAGATATAAAATTTATTGCGTAACTAACAATTAAAATTTACAATTCATAGTTTTAACTACGAAAGAAAATGACCAAATGGAAAAGTTTTTTAAAACTAAATTTTTTAAGTAACTTTAGCTTTTGACACGCAAAGCTACAGTTGATCAGAATTTCATGTGTCTGTAATCTCCACATTGCAATTCGGAAGATGTTTCGTCGCGATTAAACGTATTCTTTCTGTAATTTCGGAATGCCTGAGTCCGTTTTCGAGAGCGTTTGCTGAACCATTGACTTCACTCCCATTTATGTTATCAAAACTTTCATCCTGACTAACAGAACGAGGATACAATGCCGGTGAAAGCATTAAACCCAAAATCACGCCATATAGTCTGTAATCTTGATATTCCTTCAGAAACTTTTTCCACGTCAAGCCAAAGTTCTTTGGTGCAAAACCAAGCTTTCTTAAATAGGATTTGAATTCTTCATGATAAAACCTGAGTACTTCCTCTTCCTTCTCGTTTAAAATATCCATTTGTACACTTGTGTACAAAAAGTAACCAACATCAATGGGTCTGCAGCAGACTCGAGCTAGTTGAAAATCAACGAATTTAACTTCCTTTGGTGCCCCTTCAGGGTCATGGTGGAAGAGACAATTGTTTTTCCAACAATCACCAAAACCAATCACTGCGTTCTTCATTTTTGAAGCAACAAGATTGTACATGTGCTCAAAGTAATTGAGATCTTCATTAAGACTTTCCCACGTTTCAGTTGCATCCAGTTCTTCAGCATCACGTAGTATTGAGGAAACTGATGCAAATGCCATTTTCACAAAGGATTTCTGTGACGCGGTTACTTCTGATGGATGTCTAAACATCATTTCCTTCAGAAATGGGTAGCCGGAAAGTATCAAGTCGTAATCGCCGTGAAACATTGCAAACGACAACGCGTGAAACTGAGCCAGTCCCTTCAGAACAACTTTTGTGTGGACCATATCCAGCATTGAGCTTCGTTCCATCATTGTAAACCTAAGTTCAAGATCAACAGTTTTTATTATAAAAAGACTTTAAATGTATATATCTCCAACATATAATAGGCAGGCATACCCTGAAACTTGTAAATTTTGCATGGCTAAAAATTTGAATTCTTCGTCGCTATCTGAGGCAGCATACGCATTTGGCCATCCTTTGAACATATCACATTCATCCAATCCCTTTGATTCTTGGAAAGCTATCATGTTTGGAAATACTCTCGTATACATTCCAACCTCTTTCTCAAATGAGTTACAGTCTTCAACAATAGCTGAGCAGAGGCTATCGCATGGAAGACATTTTAGCATGATATGAAGCGTTTCCGCTTCCTCCTCCAATATTCTCTGACTGTTCAATTCCGGTGTTGAAATGTCAATTGTAACTTTGTACATCACAGACATAAAATTGTCTCCAGGTACGGTTCCATCCTCAACACAAAAACTAACCACCTTAGCATCCCGTTTGTGGCCTTGTGCAATTTTATCAATTACGTCAGACGAAATAACCATTATACTTTTTCGAAATCACGATCCGTTTACATGTTTACTAATCCACTAAAACGCTAATCCAATTCGATTTAAAGTACTTAATTATTTAAATCATAAACTGCTCCAAGAGTCTTTACAGTCGTATCGAACTGGATTTCCACAACTGATTTGTGAAGTGTTTTCAAAGAAGGATAAAAGCGTGTTTTCACTTAAGTATGCTAAGATAGAACTCACACGTGTGAGCTTTGGAAAATTATCGAAAGGACGGTATTGGAACAACAGCAAATGCATAAGAAAACTGAACACGGAATATGTCATGCAGATACCATATCACCACATTTTGTAAGCATCCCGTCCCGTATCGGCTTCCTATATAGCGTTTAACGTTTCTTACCAGTTCTTCTGTAGCACAACAAGTTATTTTTAGTGTATGCATTTTCCATGAACTAGCATAAACACCACATTACATGAGTCATGAAATGACACCATACTTGACATGCGTGAACTTTTCATTAACAAAACAGAATCTCGTTTAGTGAACAATTTTTTTGACATTGTATTTAATTTGATTTGATTACAGCATAATCTGAATGAGCAGTATTGATAAATGGGTCGGTCAGGTTTCAATTATGGATTTTAGTACAACGCGTTATACTCGTTAGCGAAGGCGAACTTTTTCTGTTGCAAGAGCCAATTTTCTGATATTATGCATAACTCCAGCAGCAGCTCGCTGTAATTCGTTATCCAAAGATCCAATCATATTAATTAGGTAAGGAACAACACCACATTGATGCATGGTGATACAGTTTCTCGCGTCACTTGATAACGCGGCCAAAGCTTTTGCTGCAGCTCTGTGAACTAATGTATCTTCACTTGTTAAATAGCAACAAAGTGGGCTGACAGCTTTTCGTCTTCCAAAATCAGTCGAGTTATTTTTATAGTTGCAACACTCGGCAATAGCTGATGCGAGGCATCTTCTCAGTTGATCATCCGTCTAGGACAAAGTGGATAATGTTTAAAATGTCATGTTGCCCCGAGATTATAAAAAATGTAAATCCTTTAATGTTAATGTAATGGAAATTACCGTTGGAGCTAATTTAGCTAAATTCTGGACAACGCCATGATCACTCATTATTCCCAGATTCTCATCATTTGTAGCGATCACAGCAACAGCTTGGGATACAGCAGCCTGAACCATCATTTCATCTGACTTGAGCAAATTAACGAGAGCCTCCAATCCACCGACAAAGTTTCTGACCACGTCGCCACTATCTTTAGAACTTTCGACGTAAGGGCAGATTGCCCATGCGGCACTGGCTTGCACACTCGAATTGGGATGCTTGAGTAGTGACCACACCAACCTGAATCCATCTTGCTGGTCCATTTCTCGTCTAGCTTCGTCATCCACAGCCAACTGCCCCACTGCTTTGGTGGCATTTACTAACAAGGCAGGATTATTAATAGTTAGGAGTCCAATTAATGGTGGAATAGCCCCTGCGCGCTTGATTAAACGAGCATTTTTAGGATCTGCCATCACAATTTGTTCAATTGCACCAGCGACGTTGGTCAACACATTTTCGGGTTCATCGTCCAAAAGGTGGACAAGCATTTCCACTAAACCTTGCTCCAAGTATTTACCTGCTTTAGCTATCGCCGAAGCACATTTCCATATTGCCCCAGTTGCGGCTGATAACAATGGCTAATTAAAAGAGTTACAAGTTTTATAGCTGATTGTTAATGTTTTATAATATTTATTAAAATAACTCATTTGCTCAATAAAGTACCTTGTTTTTTCGAAGATGTTCATCCAATATAATGCTGATTAGCGGATCAATGGCTCCCTTCTCGTATACAATTTGCCTACTCTCTGGATCTTCAGCGCACTGAAACCATTTCAAGATGAACTTACTGAACATCAACTAATTAAATCCCAAAAAAATGTAATTCTATACAAACCATGTATATGGCTGAAGCACAAAATTGTGTCAAATCATGATTTGGAGTTTTCAATCCTTCAACAAAGTAATCCAAGAGTCCTTCTGTTCGTATGGCTAAGCGAAAACTTGCCTATAAATGTATTTAATTCAGTTTGATTATACTAACTGACTTTTGTGAAGACTTAAAAATATTTGTCAATTAACTTTTCTATACTACCTCTGATGCACATTCATGTAAAATTCCGACCACCGGTATAACTACGCTGACTTGTCGTGTCTGTAAAAGCTTTGCAATAAGAGGAATTGCACCAGCTCTTCGAATAGCATCTTTGTTCTTTGTAGATTTAGCAAGGGACCACAATGCACAAGCCCCACACCGGGGGACCTCAAAATCAGTTTCCTCATCTGCGCCACCAGTAAACATTCCAGGTTGCTCGAAATCCAACATGTCAACCTGAAACAAAAAGAAACAAAAAGAATGACCTCATGATTTTGTTGGATTAATGATCATACAGATACAGAGACACAGTAGTTCTTTTAGTGGTTTTAGTCTTACCAGTCTGCTGATACCATCCCCCTTTCTCATAGCTCGTCTTGCTTTACGAATTTTCGAAATGTTGGCAATAGTTTCTGCAGAAAGTAGCTTGAGTTCTTTCGCCGGATCTCGCAGTGTATGAATTAATGTCTCCAGTCCCTACAATAAACAGATGAATATAAGAAAGTGTATTCTGCGTTCCCACTTTAAAAATGATGCAGAAAAATACCCTCATGTTATAAATATTCCGAGATATTTCCGGATTTGAAGAAATCTCCCTAAGGACAAGTAGCGAAGCAATTTTGCAACGATTTTCATCAGTTTCCAAAATATTCAAAAGAACTTCCAATCCTCCAGCTTCTTTGATGGCTAGTTGCACATAGTTATCCCTCAGGTTGAAATCTCGAAGGGAGCTCATTGCGATGATTGTTGCAGTCGGATTACCAGCTTTGACATATTTGATTAATCTTTGCACTTGCCAATATTCTGCCGGAATCTCTTGATTGTCGGCTTGATCCGCTTCATCATTTTCAGACTCGGGAGATGACTCTGCATCAGATGACAAGACTTTCTGCTTTGTAGCTTTGCGAGACATTGACGGTTGGTCATCATTGCTTTCACTCAACTCCAAATCAGAAAAGTTAATTCCATCCAAGTCATCATCTTCCTCCTCCTCCTCCTCTTCATCGTCCTCCCCTTCTCCTTCGTCATCTTCTAGGATACCTGAGGGATCCTCAGGGTCAAATCCTGATTTCACTTTTGGGGTTTCAGGGAGAATGTCTTCATCCAGTCCTTCAAATCCTAATTCTTCATCATCATCCCCCTCTGACTCCTCTGGTAAGCTGTCAGCAGGTTCTTCTGCCATCTCGACTTAATTTAACAGCAACCGAGTAAACTGAAAACAATCTCTGCGTTGCGAACTTGTTGGTGATGAAAAACGTAACCAAAAACTATCGAATATGAACATTTCTAAGAATGAGTCTCGCAATACCCCATTTTAGTTTCCAAAAATAACAACCGTATTTGGAGTGCTTTTACATTTTTTTGCTCAGAAAAGTTGTCATGCAAATGCTCTGCTTTGTGCGATCAGGGAGACGTCAGAATGGATGAACTGATACGGATTGACTGAAGAACGGAAATGAGTGCAAAAGCCATGAATGTAGGCTTCCAATAGAATGTACATAGATAATCCATCATGGTGGAAATCATTTAGAAAATTACATTCAAATCGGAATTCACCCACAAAACTGCATTAAACGCAATCCTATTTGTCTCGAAAATGCCCATGCTATAATAACTATACACACTTTTCACTTTGAATGAAAGTGCTACGTAGGAAGAAGCACTAATATATTTTCTACCTACATTTCTCTAGAAGCATTTCCCCCGTCCTTTCGCTTTCACTTCAGGTGATATAGGATGTACGTGGGCATTCAACAGTCCACATAGAGACTAGACAAAAAGTGTGATGATTTATGACACCGATTTGTGGTCTCTGTAACAGCCACAGTCGCTCCAATTTTTCATTTTCCTCACAACAGGAATTCTTGGATCGACAAGCTCCCTTCCTGTTTGACGTTGTCATTTGGAAATGTTTACCAATAAGAAATTATGTTGGAAATGCATTTTTAGAGACCTACCACTGGGAGAATCGCATTATTCAACCTTTTGTACTCATCATGATATTTATGTATAGGCTTTTGAGCAAAAAGCAATGCAATCAGTAGAGGGTATAAGAAGCATAGCATAGCATAGTATAAACGAATGTCCTTACAACATTTTGATGGTGTTTATTGTTGTGCTACTATATATTATATTCTGTTTTACCTTTCTAATCCGTACTCGTTTTAAGTGAAAGTACTAAAAATTACATTCATTAACGGTTTGAGGAAATCCATTATCTTTTGAGAAGGTTTGGTCATAATATTTATTCGTATAATTTTGACTGTAACGGTCAAAGGATCTGACTTTGCACAATTTTGAGTAAAATTATAATAATTATGTTATCATTATGACGTACAAATTGAACTACGTGGATACTTATTAAAGTAGAGAGGAAGGCAAATTAAAGAGTCTGCGAGGGTATACCCTCAGTTATCGCATCCCCTTGGGCATGGTACAGGTCATCTTGTTTACCCAGAATTTCATCCAAGGTTCCCATCTCCCTCATTTCTTTGATAACATCAAGCCCTCCGATCAACTCTCCCTTCACGTAGATCTGCGGATAAGTTTGCCAGTTGGAGTAAGTCTTCAATCCTTGACGAATCTCCTCATTTTCCAATATGTCATAAGATTCAAACGGAACTCCAACTTCTTTCATGATTTCAATCAGTTGTCGACTAAAACCACATCTTGGCTTGGCAGGAGTTCCTTTCATGAAGATCATTACTTCCCCAAGGGAAATCAACTTCCTTAGTCGATCTTTCAGAGGTATTTTGGCCCCAGATCCAGCATGTGACTCAGCAACGGAAGCAGCAGATGATTTTTCAGGTAAAGGAGCCTTAGCCTGTATCTTCCTAAGTGAGCGTATCGGATTTCCAACACATTCAGCTTTAGTCTTATCATTCGCATATTCCATAACCTTCCTGGTAACCATTGAAATATCCTCCCCAATCAATCGCTCACAGACTTGGTTATCTCGAAAAAAGAGGACACTGGGAACCGACCTGATGGCAAACTTATCAGCCATCTCAGGGAAGTCTTCAACAGTGATCTCGCAAAATAAGATGTGCTACAAAATACGAAACCGTTATTTAAGTTTGTCATCGTATAACAAATAACCTTATCATTTCGAACCAGATTGAACTGACCTCCAAATCCGGGTCCACAACAAACTCCCGAATCAGTTCCATAATAGTCTTGCAACTGGCGGACCACGGAGCCACGAAGGTCACAACGGTCAAAAACTGCGCATTCATGGTCAACAGGTTGTAGAGTTCTTCCGCCTTCGAAATGAAGATTGGGGTCAGCGTCTTCCTATCGGGATCCATCATCAAGTTATTCAGGTACTCTTTATTTTCAGTCCAATGAGCAAAGTGGGGTCGGTGCTTAGGATGCTTTTCCAAAAATCGGAGCATTGCTCAAATTTAAACTCAACTCGGAACAATTAAAAAATCAACAAGATGTCCAAAAATCTGATGACGCCGTCCAAAAACGACCAAAATTCTTTTCGCATATGCATCGTGAGCATTGTTTTTCTGCTTTCTCGTTCTCAAAACAACGCATTTTCTCTTTCATCCTGCTCCACACAACAGCGCGAACCAAATGGGATCCAAAGTTTTGTAAGAAAATCTCTGACTTGACACGTCAACTGTGGTTTGTGTGCACAGCTGAATTAAATGTGACTAATTGAGTAATCAAATCAACAAATCTTCCCAATTTTTCGTTTGCGATTCCATATGCAACTGAGTTATCTGTATCTTGTAAGTAAGTGCAAAATGAAGTGCATTGAATTTACTTGAATTTAGTGGAATAACTGACATCGAAATGGGTCTTTAATTTTCTGTTTATTGTTTCAGTTCCCAGTCTTGAGAATTTTTATCATTTAGAATCAGTTTGTTGACAGTTTATCAACGATTGACAATAGGAGAACAGTAAAGGATCTGTGTTATCGTCGCAAACATGAAACTCGAGGGAGAAATCAATAATGCTCCGTCAGCGGTGCCAGCAGTATTTCAAGGATTTAAGCTGCCGTAAGTTTTGTAAAAGCATTGGGGATCGGTGTGACGGACTTTTTCAAATTGTTCAGGATATTGACTCTGTTTGATTTGTTTAGGAATGATGGTAACATTGCTGGTCTCCTCAAGGTACAAATGTCGAGACAAATGCTTCATGAGTGGTACTTGAAAAGGAAGGAAACGATCAGACCATGGGGATCGTTTTTTGCAACGAGTAGATTCAAGCAGCCCATCTCCACAAAGCGATTGCCACGACGGGTGGTCAAGAACATTGAGCACTTCCAGAGCAATTACTTTTTTGTCTTCATTGGACTGTTTATATACTGTTTGTAAGTCAGCAGTTTAGTCAAAAAATGTGTCTTTAAAGTCTTGTCGTGCCATGTCTTGATGGTATTTACATCTATATAAAACATGTTCCTTTTTTTCTCTCAGAGTAACCAGTCCTCTGCTCTTATTTGCTGTTGTTGCCTCACTTGGAATCTGTTATTGGATTGTGGTTCGAAACACGGAAAAGAAACTGGCTATCTTTGGGCGTCAACTTACCCTGGCGCAGCAGTACTGCCTTGTGGGTCTTTGCTCAATGCCAGTTTTATGGATTTGCGGAGCTGGTGCTGCATTATTCTGGGTGCTTGGAGCTTCCTGCTTTCTCATCATGACACATGCTGTGCTTTACGACGTGGAGAGTCTGGTTGGACCTGAAGAAGATAGTTTCGAGTTAACTATGGAGGAGGTAGTATAGGTATTATTATAACTAATTTAAACGGAATCAAATTGTAAAATGTTTTTAAAAATTTTACCCACCGCAAACCACAAGTAATTTGTCGCACAATCTCAGTCACTTCAAATTATCAAGAAGGTGAACTTTGTACCTAAACCCTCCTGCAATGTATGATCGGTCAGTTTACACTAGAATAGTAACAACTGAAAATTTTTAATGTTTTAATAGCTGTTGGCTAAACAATTGTAGTAGTAAATAATTTTCAAAATTAGCCATGCAAATGGTGGTTAAACTTGTATCGGGCATATCATGATTAGTTATTTGTTTGACGGTTTAAATTCCTTTAGTTTAATTTATTTAATGAAATGTATAGTTATATTAGTTGTATCAAGGCGTAGTTGTTAGTATTTAACATGTTATATTTAGTAAGTTATGCGTACAAAGACAAATATATCGTTCGCAAACAACGGATCATAATGTATCTGTTCGCTTTTCCAATGAAAGTTGCAGGCAATTCAATCTCAAATTCAACTACTCTTCTTTTTACTAAATATCTAGGGACAATTTTCTGAATTTATTTAGCGAGAATGATAATTCGATCTAGTCTATCACAAGTGCAACCATTTTCGTATTCATAGTTGGAAAACTTATGTTTACATTACACAGGAACGTCTAATGGGAGTTTCGCACTTATGATTTCATTTTCAAGATTTTATCAGAATTATAATTATGGAAAGTAATGTGACATTACTGACATTAGACATTAACATTTGTAATCTCCACTACAATCTCTCTTCGACTGGTAGTATGGGACAGAATAGTATTCGACATTCCCATTTGATAAAAATGTAGTTTTTGAAAAAGGGGGTTATCTCATAAAATTGGATAGAAATCTTTATATGACAGTGATACCTTACGTATTTGCCAAACCAAACGAAAGTTGATAAGTATTTATGTACATTGGCTTCTTATTATACCTTCTTAATTCTTACCAATTGACTCTGAAACAAAAGTATGCATGTCAAAGATGTATGATGGAATAAAATTTGTAATTGGTACGGTTAAATGTAAGATTAAAAATACTATTTCCGCAGCAGGTGCATTTTTGATGAGAAACACTTACCAACTTCAATATGTCAGTATGGTTAGGTTACATTTCTAATGAAATCTACAAATTATGTATAAGCACTGAATCAGTTTTTTGCTCGATTTCTTTTGTAGGTTTTTATTATTCGGTACAAAAAAGTTTTAATTACAAACTACTTATTTAATCATATCAGTACCAAAATTATTTTGAATATACAAAGCAAATAGAATATATATAATTCATTCTTAGGATAGGAACAATATTCATTGTTACCTTCATAATATAATCATTTTTTTCAAATACTAACTTGTATTGTACGTCTGGATTAACTGGATTGCTTTCACATTGAAACATGTAGTACATTATACTGGAAATTCTGAATCGTACATGTGTCATTCTTAATATTATTTTCTTATAATTTAAAGCTGTACAGTACGTTAGTAGCCGACCAGATTCACAACAACTTTGTTGAGTGTAATTCACCGGGCTTCATTTGGTGCAAAGCTGTATCTTGTAAGACTGGTTACATTCTAACTTAGGTATGATATCAACTAATAAAACATAGTTTACTTTGCATATCATGAAGATTGAAGCTCAAAGATCATAAAACATAAAATTAAAGTAAGTTACAGGTTAAAATAAAGTGACATGGACGGAAATATCCCTTGAGACGTAATATTATAGAAATGTACACTGTACGGACTATTGTGCGTTTACCCTAAACATAAGTAAAACAATGAAAAGTTAGAGAGGGCAGCTTTAGTTATGCTTATATGAGTTCGTTTCTGAAGTACTTAAGTACATTATTACACGCATGAACACATACGGAGTAAGAATATTTTTCCAACAAAATACTATTCAATAAACAACTCCTAAAATCTGTGTTGCTTGACCTGTCATCGGAAAAAAGACAATACAAGAGGAAACTTTGTAAGTCATGGATTGGACGGAATCTTGTTTCATATTCGTAATAGATATGGCAGGAACGAATTACGATCGAAACGGTCTATTATGTATAAATCTCCTGAGATTTTTTTGAAGGAAGTACCTTTTTTGCAGTAGTACTTAAATAAATACAGCTTCCAATTTTCAGTGCAAAAACACGTAAACGATTGAAATGGCAAATGCTAAGAAAGACAGTCGGTTAGTAGTTGAGCTTCCTCCCAATCCTTTAAAAAATGTAATGATCCGTTCCCCTTCCTCTTTGTATGGATTTGAACCGTCATCGAAATTCATTGGGCATTGATCACCTAGAAGAAACACATGAAGTGTTAATTTTTATATGATTTCAATAAATATTTCCAAGGTACAGTCAAGTGAGTTGAGTAAGTAATGGGACACTTACGCTCACGCTCATACTCCTCCATAATCAGAGATACCGCAGCACCTTCCGTGTAGTTCGAACTGCTTACAGTTTGATTTATGGAACAAAATGGTCCCAAAGCTAATGACATCCTAACACGATTTAAATCTTCCCTTTGGTAGACCCAGCATCGGTATCTGCTGAAGGCATCCAGCTCATCGTAAGTGATTAAATAGGACTTCAAATTCTCTTTCCAGTATCCAATGCACTTCATTTTGTAATCAGGGTCACCTGTACAAACATTTTTTCGTTACAAATTGAGTTGGAACATCCAAGCATAAAAAGCAAAATGAAAGCGAAAGTACATAGTTCTGAGCATTTAGCTAGACTGAAAAGCTGAAGACGTTACGCTACAACTTCATGATGAGCAGTTGATATCATGGAATAAGTTGAATAGAAAGTAAGAAAAGTTCCTTTTTAAATAGAGTCGGAAAATAGCATCTCGCTCTGAGATTACCTGTGCCCACTCCGTTTCATTTTTTAAAAAAACGGTCATTCATATATGAGCAGGACTAAAATCTCCTGAGTTTCTCAAATGTCGGATAAAGCTCATGAATGTTATTATATTGTTCTATAGCACAAATCATTCAGCCTGTTTAAAGTGACGAAATGTCACATTACTTTTGAACATAACCCGATCCAAACACCACCATATTATTAGTTTATAACGAACAATTATATTCCCTTTTCCCATACTGGTAAAAATGTAAAAATCATACTGTAAATGTCCACAGGACGACCCAAGTAGTCAACAGTGAGACAATAAGTTTCATCGACGGTGACCTCCTTTTGATCCTGATCACACACCGAGAAATCAGATATGTTAACTTTACAATATGTCCCAGGTCTGGGGGATTGAGTTACGCCTCCTAAAATCCTTGTTTCAAAAGGAACTTCTCCAGTTTGCGTGAAATTAAACTTTCCAGCGACTGGACATCGAATTGGTACAGGATTCTTGGCTGCATGCATTTAAAAGAAAGATCAAATACACAGTTTAGTTTAATCGGCAAAAAGGAGTCGATAAATTACGAGAACCTCCACCATATAGTTAAATACATCCCTTAGCTAATCATAAGTTAAATAGCTTTCTCCAAGCGAATAAATTGTTTCCAATGCGTATTAAGCATATCTGTTTTGGTTCCTATTTTAATGCACTTGTCGTTAGTTTTGGTAAAATCTTTAATTAAGCGTAAACAGAGGAAGCGTTTAAAAGGAAGTACTTGAGGCTATATCAGAAAGTTTGTCATGCAATGCGATGAATTGTAGATGGAAGTGGCTTGCTGGAAAGCTGGAACACGAGAGAGTCATGCCAATCATAATTCAACAAGGTCAACATCATCATCTTTTTACTGTAAATGTCAAGTGGTCTCCCAAGGTAGTCGACGCAAACATTCTGCTCAACATCAATAACGATCTCGTTGTGTCCAATGTCGCAGTTCCGGAAACTTGAGATATTGCGGTTACAATTAAGTCTTGGTCTTGGCGAGTCCGTGATACCATTCCAAATACGTGTTTCAAATGGTGCTAGGCCCCGCTGGAAGAACTCAAAGTAGCCTCGAACCGGACAAGGAATTGAAACAGGATTCTTTGCTAGTTGTTAGGATATGGTTAGGAATGTATTAGAAAAATATTATTCAAACAAAAACAGGGTGATTGGTAAATAAACCATAAACGGATTGCATCACTAATCGAGAGTGAGTTAGATGTTTGGTCTGCATTTGACTTTGACTACACTCTAACATAAGCAAACTATTAAATGCACTCGTATTTTTATCCATATTTCCGTAATCTTCCTTCCCCCCATATAGTAGCAAACCCATACTTACAACAACTAACCCAAACACCTATTTCACCTTTGATAAGGCTAAAATATAGCTTATTTTCGTTGATTCCCTTTACCAATCCGCATTAGACAATTTTACCATGCCCAAATGAAGCACCCAATTCCATTCCCATTGAATTGTAACAATTTTTATATTAACAGTAGACCTTTAAATTATTTAATTATATTAGTATCTTTCATACCAAGCATCAAGTCATATTTCCAAGCATCCAGGTTCTTGAACTGAACCCATGAACAAACAGTTGCAAAATCATCGTTAATCAGTGCCAGACTTTTTCGGTAGCGAATAATGTTGTGATGTCGAGGAACGAAATCGAAACAAATGAAATCTTTTTGGCTGTAAATGTATAAAGACAATTTGACATATATTGTACTTTAGTTTAAAAATATTTAGAATTAAAATGAAACTAAAAGCTATACTCGTACCATCCATCCACAGTTAAACGAGCCATCATATAACGACTTCCTCTGGCTTCTTTGCAAACATACACAGTTTTTCTGTACCGACCTTCATCAGGCCACCAGGTTTCTACAACGTGGGTGGAGTTGATAACAACGTCAGCATCCAAATTAGCTGTATTGATCCAATCACCACTGTAGTTTTGTGGTAACTTGCAACCCGGAGTCACAATTTCAGATTTTACTGGAACGAACCGAATAAATTTTGTAAAATGCTAGTCAGTCCGATTTAATCAATAAAACATAATTGGAAGGTTATCCCAGTCGTACCTGGTGTGATACGTAATCTCTCAGGAGCACTTTCAGTTCCTTTCAAAGTATTACATTCCGCAGTAATGGAAGCAGCGAGAAATAGGTCATCATCTCGATTTCTCAAGAAGCATCTGTACTTTTCGTCCTTCCTGGACTCTTTCGTATTCACTACAGCAAAAAAGTGATTCTTTCCCACAAACCAATCCCCGAGGCAGCTGTACTCCACAGCTAAAAAGGTCATTAAAAACTGTATCAGTTTGAGTTTCACAATGTATTTCAAATTAACTCTTAATTTCAAGTTCATTACTTCCATCAAACGTTCCTGTCATGCCTTCACATGCTTTGTATGTAATATTAAACTTTTGATTTGTGATCAAAAACTGTGTTCCAGGCGTTTGACAAGATTGAAGCAGTGCCTCAGGATGATCACATTCTCCAGTAAACCTAAAACGATTTTGATAGGCAAACTGCCACACTCCTTCTAAACTGGATCGACAGTTTACTGGAATGGGGTTTTCTGAGAAAAGAGTGATAAGATTTTGGTCTGGGTTTAGACTTCGGCATACTTCATCCGGGGTTGGACGGGAACGTCCCTTTGGGAAGTTGATGCAACCAGCTAGATTAACAAAGTAGATTCATTGAAGCTGTGGTTGATTTTGATTAGGCTATATAGGTTGCCCTCGTATAAAGTCAAATTATATTGTTTGGTACATACTCTCAATTTTTTCAAGAATGTTGACAGTACGCACAAAAATTCTGACGCAGTGGTAGCAATTATCCTGCTGCAATATGAAAGTGTAGTTGACATGATGCTCTTCAATCACATCCACCAGAAAGCCTCTATTGGACATTTTCCTGTCATCAAATTCCGTATACGTGTTAATATTCTTCTCTCTGGAAAACCATGCTCCACGAATTACCAGCGGTATCATGGCATCTTTCTTCGGGTTTGATTGAACTGAATTGAACGGGAACTGACATGATGCCAGATTTAGTATGGCAAATATTGCTGCACAGAAATATTCAAACAAAGATTAAAACTGCTGCAGCTACACTAAACCAAACAATCAAGTGAGACAAATGCAGTTACATATTATATACCTAATGTTGTGTGCATTGCGGTAAATCCTTTGACACTCCGATTTGTCCCCATCCTCTGTTCAATATATGAACTCACTACCTTATCCCTTATCCGACAATTCCAATATCTTTCTTTTTGAAATGTATAAAAATATGCCAAAAATATTTGCACAACATTTGCTTTAAATATTTATTGATAAAATCACATTGTCACATTTTGTGCTAAGTTGCTTCTGCTGGAATGATAATAATGGATGATTCATTCAACCTTAACATTGCAACGGCTCAACTGCAAACATGCTCAACTATTTTTTAGACTCTGGGTACATAGTATAGGTAAGTATGCATTATTATATATTATTATGCTCTCTTCATGGCATTCAACAACAGCCAAATCAAACCTTTATGCACACCCTGCAGACAACTCTGAGCAAGTTACATAAAAAGTATTCATGTTTATAGCAACGCAGGTGGATCACTCTGTTAAGCACCTTGTTGGGAACGAAGGGGGAATGCAATAATAACACATATAAAAATCGAATACATGAAAAAACTTCTAGATACGTATGTATGTATGTTAAAGCTAGAAAACTTGTACCCAGTGACTCATGCATGATAGAAGTATGACAATATAGGAGAAACAACAATGGAAATGCTTTCGTTTTCTGCTCATGGCATGAAAAGACGTGCAGGTGCTTCTAGCTTGTGTGTGTATGTTTACCCTGTGCATATATCTGAGATGCGTTTATACTGTGTTTTGTATGACCAAATGTTGAATTGATACTGACTGGGCAGTGTAATGCTATAAGGCAATGGATTTTGTTGTAAGGTATAGCAGTAATAGTCAATTATAGTAGTTCAGTAGCAGATTTCCTGCAGCTCTAGCATTAAGGCTGATTGAGTATTATATATCATGGTCTTCTACAAGCCTGGAAAACAATGAGATTCCAGAACTCTTTGTTGGCTACAAGAGTCTACAAGAGTACGTGTACGCTTTCTCATGAAGTTTCATGAGCTAAAATTAGTGAAAGCCAACTCAATTCATCGTATGCCAACACATTGTACAGTATTATTGTGGTATGAGATACAATTTTGTCTTCTTTGGTTTGGTATTGAATTGATCTACGTGATGTGTCAAAACAATTTTTCATCCATCATTTTACAGTTATTTTTAATGATAAAATCATTGCATTTCATATTTAAGTAGTGTGTAACCATAATTTTGATACAAAAACACTTGAATTTAGATTTATGACTACTAGACTCTAGCAGTAACCAAATTTTAAAAAAACACTTCACTCACATAAGTAACTTAATTGAACAATGAGTTTCTGTATGTACAGAAACTATCTACGTTTCCGTCAGTTAACCAGGACGAGTAAGTGGTAAATAAATATCAGTCTCAAAAGATAAGTCATTAAACAGAATAGTATGCTAATAAATAATGCATACAATTCATTAGAGTAAAAGATTTTTAATAAAAGAAATACGAAATTAGAAAAGATTCATTTATGCAACTACCAAACATCAGTACATCTTCCTAATTAAACAGAACACTGCATTAGTTAGGGTGACACATTGACTGCCACATAACCAGCTACAGGAGGTCCTGGCATTGGCTGCTGAACTACAACGGTTTGATGATGAACCACAGTCTTATCTTGGGACACTGTGTAAAACGACATACAGGTATTAATCTATAGTTGATCTAAGCTTGATTGAGCTAGTTATGGTTCCTGGTTTACTTTAGTTAGATACAAGTTTGGAAACTTACCGACATAACAGGCGTGACAGCAGCCCGGGATCCATCCAAGGATTGTTAGCAGTACATTAATAAGGCAGTCACATCCAACACCACGCTTAAAGCACACAGCAAGGGGTGGAAACAGGCAAGACAGAATATGCAGACACATTTTTGAAATTTCTAACAATGAAAACCTCTGAAACTTCCAGTAAGACCGTAAAAAAGCTGTTCGTTCGGATATGATACCAAATTCAATGAAATGTCCATGAATAATCATGAATGCAACTATGCAAAACTATCCGATGAAAAAGCCTTTGCCACAAAGGTATTTGCATTACTGGGCGAATGATATAGAAGGGATGTTGATATTTGTGGTTTTTGTTGGTTGTGGAAGGTTTGTAATTTAGTGATAAGATGTAGTGTGTGCATAAAAGTACCGAAATACAAGTGATCTCAAGCAGAACTTCCGTTAAAGATATCATTACTGTGGAGCGGTGGCATAGATAGATGTAGATAGACGAAAATGCGACTCATAGTCATTAGGAGGATTGGCGACAGTGGTTGAGCTTTATCTTGACAGGCACAGTATTATATCAAAAGTGCAATATACATAAGTATGCAGGCAGATGAAGAGTCGAAATGACGGAGAGATAATTATTAGACAAAAACAAATCCAACACTAAAGACTGCAGTGTCATTGGTTCACACTTATATTTATAATTAACACCATGTTCAACGTAATGATAGGTAATATGCAAACAAGGTGGTAAATAGAAATACCTTATCAGAGGCAGAAATCGAAAATAAAACTACTCATTCATACACAAAAACCGCTCTTATTCTTTATTTTTAATTAAGTTCATACTGACTGAGTATAAATCATCAATCTTCAACTTAATAAAAAGAAAAACCTATCCATAACATATTGCAATTTGCATGGGAAAATATGAAAAATAGCAATAGTACGCTATCTTAATTAATTCGAGGTGGTGAAACTGAATGCATATAGTATATATCCAATTAGCCTGGAACATGTATAGTAACGAACGTATTCGGTGGAGCTGCTTGAGGTAGTGGTTGTTGCACAATAACCGTTTGATTAACAATTAATCTGTCATCTTGGGATACTGTTAAAACATTTAAAAAACTGGATAAATTCATACTACAATGATAAACATATCAATATTGCTTGGCCAAGCATGATGGCTATTCCTGGGGAAAGTCATGTTTTCGAGTATTATGGAGTATGGAAGTCAACGAACCTATGTAACATGCGTGGCAGCAGCCAGGCAAACCACCAAGTATTGTTAATAAACAATTGATACAGCAATCACATCCAACTCCGCGTTTAAAACACACTGCAAGCGGAGGACATATACAGGCTAATATATGTAGACACATTTTGAACTAACAATCAAACTAATATCTCTCTGCTGACAGCATGAACAGTTACTACCGGTTAATATTTAAAACGTGTGTGAATATGTGTAAAAATTAAAACGTTGCGAAAACAGAAAGCACCCTCCAGTGACTTTTGTTGAAAGCAATTTGAATTTAATTATTTGCAAATGCCCTAACTAATTACGGAAAAGATACTGAGAACGCATCCGTGTAAACAGCAGAAGTAGAATGAGTTGATATATCACGTTCCATTCCACTTTCACCAATTCAGGATTTGTGGAAATATGACAAATAGTTGACATTAAACAGCTTCCATGGTCGTCCTACGTTCCATGTCGTGCATGGTTCAAGTTGCATCGTGTCTCACCCAAGGATATATTCCAACCTTGTTAAATTGACTCTTACCAAATCCTTGCTCCTATTTCGTATCAAATTTTAAATCATGTATCATTTAACCAATTGATATATATGTAGAAGCATCGACAAAAATGAAGCTGATTGTGATAATGCTGTAATCACTTAATCATGCATGATTTCATGCTGCATTTCTGCACACGGGAGTAGAGTCTACAACAGATAATGAACGAGTAGCTAAATTGAGGCAAACAAAAATTATCTTCTTTCCTTGCATCAAAGAATCGTACCGGTCAGATTGAGTTCTGGAGTTGCGTCAAACGTGTGTCAAAAACATTAAACTCTAAAAAATGCATAGTTTTACCATAAAATGTTATGATTCATAACTTATGAAGTATCATAATTTGATACACATATGAATGCATATATGATATGTCCAGTCTCGCATGCTCTCTACTCTCACTCTTTAGAATTTGATCAAATTTCCAAAATGAAGGCATTATATGCTCCTGCAAGTAAACTATTTTAATGATTTTGACTAAAATTTAATCAGCAGTAGCATTTTTCATGGACCCATACACGTATAATCTTATGAAGAATGATTCCGTCGAAAAGTAATCAAATATATATACAACAAAAGACATTCATTTAAACAAGAAGATAATCAGATCTTATTCATTGTCATTGTCCTGAAGGGAAATCATATATATATAAAACAATAGAAAATAGACAAACTAATCATTTTATAAAACTGAAAAAAAGTTGTACATTTGAATATTTACGGTCAAGGTTCAAACTTTAAAAAATTCATATGGTCAACCTGTTGAAATTCTCAAATATAACGAAAACTGAAAAACTCGGAAGAAATATCTATACGTTCTACTTTTCTATCGGGAGTAATGAAATATATATCTAAATAATACGCCATCTTATTTCGACAATCTCCGTGTTCTCCTGGGAAGCACATCCAGCTAGTTTGGAATGTTGACAGTCACAAAGGTCGATTGAGGTTGAGCCTGAGGCTGCATGATAACCGTTTGGTTAACAACCATACCGTCATCCTGGGAGACTGCAAAAACACAATAAAACCATACCCATAATTTTAGTAAATTGTTGGCTCAAAAATCAATACTCATTTTGCCACTTCAAAGTGGAACATTTATCAATTGATAACCTTTTAAAGAAAGTTTTAAACATACCTATGTAACAAGCGTGACACATTCCCGGAAGGAAGCCCAGGATAGTCAGCAACAAATTGACGCAGCAGTCACATCCAATGCCGCGTTTGAAACACACAGCCACCGGAGGAAGAAAACAAGATAAGAGGTGGAGACACATTTTGGAAATCCTCGTCAAAGTTTCGTTTTGGCTTCGTCCGAAAATTAACTCGACTTTTCAACGTGTTGCGCAGAAATCGGAATGGAAATTGAGTTCGAAAAAATATTACCAAAATCTAAGCAGATCTCAAGATGCTGAAATGATGCGTCCACGAAAGCGAGCAGGAGAATAAGATAAACTGTACGTGACATGTCAGTACCTACTTTCTACAAGTATATCACAGTAACATGGATGGCGTGTAGAATGTGCATGTTGCATTGTACAAAGTTGTATCCTGCCTTTTCAGACCTTGTTAAACTGACTCAACAAATCTTTGCTACTATTCCTGCTCCAAGTTAAAACTCCCATTTTTCGTATCAATATATACTGGGGACAACATGCATGATTCCACAAAATTGGGGTGGGAGGAGCCGTACTAACAATAATATATGTAGATATTACGAGTAACGAAAACGAGACAAGAAAAACGTTTTTTATCAAATCAACCAGATTTACTTACTGGTAAAGCAAAGCATTATGGATTTCATTTCAGTCAATAGTTTGGGACGCGGTTCTAAATTCAGCTATCATAATTTGAATACTAATCTGAAGTAAATGTCTAGTCGGAATATGGTAACTTAAGATAGTGTGTACTGTATACTCGTATGCATATGAACCCTGCTGGATGAATCTCAAATGAATCTTAAAAACACGAAGAAGAAAATCGGAGATTCTCATTCAACCTTTTGGGTCGTGAGAACCTTTACTATTAAGCTAGGTATATGGAAGAACAAAAAAAACATTTATGATTTTATGACGTCTCCAAAACCTTTATATAGGTTGCCGTTTTGCATTTAAGAAAGAAGGGACAATAAGACCTATATTTAAAATAGTATATTATATGCCATATATCTCTGTATGCAGTAAGCTGTGTTATAATGGGGCATCATGATATCAAGTAATGTTTAAGCTTAAAATGTTCCTTTAGTAGTAGCATTTTCATGAACTTATGGATAATGGCTGTAGATAATCTTATAAAGTATTCTTTCGTCGAAAAGTAATAAAAACTGTCTATGTTATTCGTAGCATACTCATGTAGCTGATGCAGAGCACATCTGCAAGCACGTCAGCACGTAACGCAGTAGCTGTTTGTTCATAAAACAATATTCTATTGATATGAGTGACGCAATATAATATGAATTTGGGGGTACTTGTATATTTCAGTCGTCGTCTTTTAATGTGTCTTTGTCCAAGAGTTGGAGCTTGAAGCAGAATGAAAAGATTTCTTAACAACCATGTTTTTGTTGCTTGCAACTTGCAACGCTCTTATCAGCAGACGTTCGACAAAAATGTTTGCTGTGAAAGTGTGAAAGAGTCGACTGTCGGATTCAAATCTCCAACTGCAATAATGTATATGTTTTTCACAGTTTAATCGTTCCATACATGAACATAAAATTCGGCAGAAATCATGAGAGTAATTAGCATTTGACATTCATTCGAATGTGTTTATCTGGAGAAAAGTATCAAAATTTTTGTTATGATGCATGAGGTCGTGCTTTTTACTTTCAAGTTCCACTACACTTTAAGAAGTAGTACGTGTAATACAAATATGCAAGAAGAGGGAATGACAGATTACAAGCTGTGTAAATTGAATTCTAACTATATCTATATACCAACATATCCGAAGCTTCTTCCTGCTTGTCTTGCACCTTTATGCAAAATGATGTGCTGTTGTTATAACTCATCATACCATACATATATATCTTTCAATTTTGAGTGGAATTGAAAATTCTAATTTTAGGAGGTCAAAGTATATCCTGCTTCAAAAATTATTAAATCTTATCTAACTACAAACAAAACTTGAGATCGAGACAAACATAGAAGGTCTACGTGATTTTCATAGATCTCAAAGTCCCCCTGAATCGATCCTACTCCCAGTGTAGTGCAGTATAAATGGACATGGAATATAAATAAGAATTTGAGCTCCTGCAATCTTCCTTCATGAACATAGCAACTTTTTAATGTCCTACTTCTTCCAGATCTTCAGGGTTTACGATGGATACAAATCCAATCGTTTCAATGATAACATTTGGATACGAAAAATAAACAATCGAAAATTAGTCATCATCTTGTCCCTGTCCTTTACCATCAGACTCGAGCATTTTTTTAAAAGAAGAATGAATATAACAAAATACATTTTCCTATCTACGATCCATGGTCTGTCTGTGGTCATGTACAAAGAGTACAAAGTACAAAGCAGTATTGAATATGAGAAACGTTTATCACCACCCTGGTTATCTACCATTGTATGCTCACGCAGGGCTGACGGAAATATTTAGTGACGAACAACAACGTTCAGTGTTCATCCTGTACAACCTAACAACCAATTTATGCTTGCCGAATGGTTAGGAAGATGAAAATATTTTAAGTTTGTACCCTGATCATAAACAGCATGTATGAAAGGAACTGGATTTAACTAAAAGGAATAAGATACTGTGTCCACAATACACACAAGACTGTATGCGACATTAAAAAATGCATCTTTTCTCAAGCTTCCTGAATCACTGCATCATAAATGAGTTACGTGAGAAGGAGACACCTAGTTGAGGTTTTATAGCTTCCAATGCAACACTTTTCTGAAGTAGTTTGATGAGTCAAGAGTTTATAAATTTCGCTTTGCCCTGACGAGAAACGTTTCGATCTTAATATCACTTGCTCACTCGCTTGGAGTATTTGGTCTTTAGTTGGCTAGCGAACTTTGGTACTGATGCTTTGCATAAAGTCAGATTAACGAGAGGAATTAATCACCACATATAAGAGCTGTTATAATTATACATTCACGGTGAACAACTGCCCATTTAAAAACTGATCTATCCATACCTGTTTAGTTGATTTTCTCGACTTTTTCAAAATCTGTTATTAATTTCATTTTTATATTTTTTAAACTTCTTTTAGTTCAAGAGCTCTCTTTGTCTGCAATATTTCGGTCTCAGTCATCACTTCAAGTTGGAAATATCGAGTTGTGTCATATGATAACAGTTTTCTATAAAATTTCTACCTTATGATCGAAGACAGAGATCG